>JAVQJF010073825.1:0-16108 GCA_036023855.1 Gadopsis marmoratus
TCTCCAGCTGCCTGATTGCCTGTGGGTTGGGCCTTCTGGCCATGCTGCGTTGTGCTCCGACGGCCCCACCCGGCCGGCACATGCTCTCCGTTCATGACTCGGCCCATGGCGATGTCACAATGGTAATACATCATTTCCACCACAGGAGACTCTAAGAAGTGCTCTCAGTGGAAGGATGGATCAAAGTTAGGTTTTTCAACTGCATGTTTTAAAATCGCCCAAAATCTCTCACCCAATGTTAGCTGGGATTGGCTCCAGCCCCCCCCCTGCGACCCTTTGGGATAAGCAGTATGGTTAATGAATGAATGAATGGAATGAATGAATGTTTTAAAATTAGCCGAGATGCAACACGATTGCAGCGAGCTATTTATAAGAGAAAGCAGGGATGGACCAATAGACCCAAGTGTGTTTGTAAGTATCGAAGCAGGTAAAATATCTACAGGGCTTTGAGTAAGGATTCATAATTCCTACCAGATCAATGAGGTCTTCAAGGGAAATAGGAGGGAAAGAGTCCGACATCGACGGCAGAGTCGGCTCAGTAGAAGAGGGGATGATGCTCTCCCTGACATCTCTATCACCATAATCAACCACAGACAGAACTGTAGATTTCAACTAGCAACGACAACCGTGATTTGTTTCTATACAAAAATCCAACTTTGACCTTCAGACTATTTCTAACGGTAATTTCAGGCTGCATACTTTTAGGTGACCTAGAGAATATCATACATTTAGTTTTGCTATGATTTAAAATAAGCTCATGTTTGAGAGAGATCTGGAATGTATCAGATGTAGCCGTTTGCCATGGTCAGATTAACAGAATAGCCGGTAGCATCATCTGCATAAGAATGTCAATTACAATTTAGGATGGCAGAGATGATGCTGGTTATATATGGTGAGTAAATTAGGACTAAGAATGGACCCTTGTGGTTCATCTATTTTAACATTAAGGGGACTTGACTTGGAGTATAATGTAGTAGCCAGTTCAACACTCTAAACAGCCAAATAGTTCGGATAAATGAAATAAATAGTCTCAGGACTGATCAACAGGCCTAATCATAAAAGTTTGATTACAAGTCTTTAGGCCGAGGCGAGACTGGGATGGCGAAAGCAGGCGGCCACATGTCAGTGATGTGCTGTAATATATTTTACATCCATGATTTTGAATTAAAACTGTTAATTATTTCTGTACAGCTGAGCAGTTGCTGGGATGGTTTTGTAGTTTTGAATTGGCTAATTTCCTGTTTGCTGAGATACTTTGATAAAGAAGAACGAAACGTCCTCGAGCATAAACAGCAAAATACATCAGTTTGGGTTAAAACTAGAACCTGGTTAAGCGGAGGGAAAGGTCATGGTTTGGGTTGAAATGAATACTTTGCCTGGGCGTTTGGGCACTGACAGGAGAAAGAACCAAACAGACATGTGTTTGATTGTGGAAACCCACGCAAACACAGGGAGAACATGCAAACTCTACAAAGAAAGGCCGTGCTGCAGCCGGGATTCGAACCCAGGAGCATGAAGAAACTGCATATGACAAATATTTGCAATATTGTGTAAATTTCACCCCACTAACCATCATCTTAATCTCCTCCCCTCTTTTAAAAGACAGAAAAGTAGTGACAGCCAGGCTCTGTTACCTAAATCAGTAATCAGCTGTTCTATAAGACCCTGTATATGGTCTATGTTGCAATCATCCCCATGGGAACACTTCTATTTTTTATTATTGAGCTCATCATATTCCTATCAGCTATGTTGAAATGACAATAAAGTGTTGATTCTTGAATCTGCTACTTTGTATGTTCATAATAAATATATTTCAAATCTACAGCTGCAACAATGCATTTGAAATGTGTCTCCAACAAATTGTGAACGTGCAAATACAACAAACATGTATCAAATTTTAAACTGCAAGGAAAAAGTATTATATATTGTTTCCAGAAGTTCATTTAAAGGACTTTAAACCAGTTTCTTCCAATGGGACTCGGGGAAGGAGAATGAATATACACAGAAAAGCATTTTCTTTTCTGTCACGCAGTGAGAGAGCACATTTTCAAACAGCAGCTAGGTAGAATGCATTTTGGCCAAAAAATAACTGAAATTCAAATGCTCTCCATGTGGACTTGCTGCCGTTTTAGATTTGTCACAACTAAACTGCGATTTAGCTAAATTGCTTGTGTCTTCCCCGAAGGACAGGGACTAAAAAGGGGAGGAAAGTCTGAGTAATGTTACCTAATGCACAGTGGAACATGCAGCCACTGTAGGACAGTCCCTCTGAACAGGAACAGGTCAGTATAAGTGGGCTTAACATGGTTTTCCACCTCGACATCTAAATGCACATGCATCACACTGTTCTTTACATTTGGCAAATCAAGATTTGAATTAAGTCTTATATAACACAAACAACAAAATGAGGCACACTTGTACCGTTGTACAGACCATTGCCTTTTTTTACAGCTGAACAAAGTGCAAACAAACCAAAGTGTCAAAGGGAGCAGCTCTCGGTTCTTCTTTGTCTCTGGTTGATTCCCAGAGAAAAGTGCGCACTGCCATCAGATTTGTTATACATGTAAAATGACTTCTTTGTGATAAACCTGACTCTGTTATTAACTGAGGAGGCTGCTGATTGGCTGCACGTTGCCTTGTGCGTCCCCTCCTTCATCACCTCGTCTCCCTCGGCTCCTCCGTCGTCTCTCTGGCAAAGGCTGTAATCAAAGGAGCAGCAGACTACAGTGCTGTGTCCTTCGGGACGCTCGCTGACTGTCATCGACAGCGTGCAGCTTTCTTTTATTTAACCCAGAGGTGCATATATGTATATTGCATGTATACAGTATACAGAATAATGAAAACCACGGAACAAAAAACAAACAAAGAAAAGGGCAAAATCTTTGATTTTTTTGGCACAGAATGTTCAACAATGTGCGTCAGAAACATATCTGCCAAGCCACCTGTGGGTTTATTCAGGTTCAAGACAATGTGGCCATTTTACCCTCTGATGTGTAATATTAATGAGTCCATAGCTGCAATGCCTTGGGGCCTTCATGTCGTTCCCATCCCCTGAAGTGCCTCTTTCTCTCAGTCCACTGAGATTTAACTGCACTGCATGATAGAAGAACATGTGACCAGAGACTCGTGGATTTGTGACGTCTTCATGAGCCAAAAGCCTTTTCTTTTCTACCTCTTTTCTTATGTTCCGTTCCAAGTGCGCGGCCCTATGCGGCTGCGAAGTGGCGGACTGACTGTCAGACTTACTGTAGCTGCGGTACCAACCGATTGGCCTATAGATTTTACTCAGAACATTTATAGCTGTTCTTATTCCTCCCTCATGTCCGTTTTGTTCTTTCAGTAACAAACACATTTTAATTTTCTTTTATTTCTGTTCCATGACACCCTACAGTATCTATATAAGGTGTTGGAGCTGCAACTGACGCCGGGTTTTCTTCTGCTCAAACCGACCACACCGTCGACAACACCAGCTATCGGAAAATAATTGACGTGCGAGCCTGGAACTGCTCGTGTTCTTCCGTTGCTGACTGCAGTGTGGGGAAGCTTCGGTGGGGAATCCGTCGTTGCACTCAGGCATGACAGATCCCCCCCATCAGGACCCTACGGAGAGGAGGAAGGAGAGGAAGAAACAGGAAGGGAAGGGTGCAGTGTGCGAGAGCGACAGAGGAGGAGAGGGCTAGGTGGCGCAATTGAGGTGTGCTCCTGCTCCAGCTGTGGCAGATCAGAAAACTTTAATGAACACCGAGAAGCATCGGGTTTTGTCAATTAGGTATAAGGAGCTGTTACTGAATCCTGTCCCCCCCCAGCTCTGGAATAGCCTTGGTACATATCGCAGTGAGCAAATCAGCAATGGAAAAACCTTCATCTTTGTTCAGGAATCTCAGTTATGTTTTGTAGTTTTTAATATCTAGCAACACTATAAACGTGCCGCACATGAACAAACATTCTCTGTTGTTTCTTTGATATTTTGCTCCCCACTCAAGAATACCTTGGAACACGCAGCCATCAAACCCTACAACATGTCACATTTTACATTTCTTGCGTTTACCCTTCGCTCTCTGATGACAGAAACGACAGAGAACAGATTGTACTCTGAGCACAGCTGTTCCTGCTTAAAAACGAGATCTAATAACTCAATTCAGTCAGCTTACCAGGTCCTCTAAAACCTTCAGACACTGCAGCAACAGGTGTGATTTTACATGTTTTTACATGATAAGAGGAACACTGATATTGCAGTTGGTGGCAGAAATACACCAAAACACATGTTTATCTCCGTGACTTAGGTGTTTGTTTTCCTACTGAAGGTCAATGATGTATTTTTGAATGTTTCCTATAAAAGTACTAAAACAAGTTCACTGTACTTCCATCATCAGGATCTGAACGAATCTTGCTTGTAAGTGATTCCAGCTGTCATGTGTGATTCCCATCAGCGCTCCCTGCAGGGGAGGGTTTAGAAGTTTCTACATCGTCTGGGGTCAGTGGCTACATGTGTCTTTGCAGACACACTCTTGTCAGCACTCTGCCTTCGTGTCTGCTTCACAAGGTTGGAAGGTATGTGTGACACTGTTAACTCTCTGGAGAAAGCAGGAGAGACTTTCAGCCGTTTCTAATTGACTCGGTTTCATCTTCCCTACATGAACAGTGAGTCGGTGCCTTCTGATCAAGGGTCAGATTCTGATACCTGTGTTTTCAAGCTCGGGGTCCACCATGAAGAAACATGGACGACTGGAGTGTTGTCCTCAGGTTTCTTCTGTTTTGGAGTTTCGGTCACCTGTCACTCCACCAGGTTAAAGGTTCAATTTTAGAAATCAGTGGATTTGTTTAGCTGCTGTGGAAGGTTAAAGGATTGGTTCTTAAAACAATAGTCGGATGTCCATACCTTCCTAAAGGGCTTCCACCTTAAGTGCCTCCACAGTCCACATTCTGTGCAACAATACGCTCCAACGTTTATCCGAATTCAAAGTTTTCTTGCAAACAAAACGCGTGTTTCAGGGGGTGTCAAGGTGGAGACACTACGGCCAGCAAATCATCATAATGCAAGAGGTAGCATGAACACCACGCATTCAGAATCTCAATTTCATATTGTTCCAAACAGCAGACAAGGTACCAAAGAAACAACACAAAACAGATATGATGCAATTAGTAAAATTGGACTTTGCTTTATCGATGTGCCCAGTTCCTCAATGATGGGGGGGCTTTACTTGTTGTAGTTTTTAGCATTGTCTGTATTTGTCCTTACCCCTTACTATCAAAAGTGGTCTGATCAGCCATTAAATTCTGTATGTCCCCCTTTGTGTTCAGTTCCATTAACATCATGTTGACATTATGTTTAACTGACCTCTTTTATGGGCCCAGAACCTTTATTTTTCTTATTTTGTACAGTGTAGTGTGTCTACCAGCTCTGTCCCTCAGATTAACAGGAAGAAAGTTTACAGTATGAAACATCAGTTTCATGTTGGCACCGGACTGAAATATTGTGAACTCCTTTAAGACCACATGACAAAATAGCTTAAAATGAGCATTTGTGCTCTCTGTTGGATGCTCTCGATTTATTCTATGCATGGCTTTCCAAGAATTAACAACTGCTGGCTATTAGATAGCACATCTGTTTCCCCGCCTTCATAAAACCTCACATCTGGGCTCATGTTCTGTTGGAGAGTCAGATCACGTTGTCACTACTAATCAATGGGACCACCACGCACTTGAAAGGAGGCTGAGGCCTGCATTTCTAGGCCTCTCTGTGGTTGGAATGGCACTGTTCACACCTAACTTAACTTAGCAGATTCAAGGAGTGAGGAGGAGTTTTGATAAGATGACCAAGGTCATGTCTAATCAGCCAAAGCATGTTAAACACCTGTGGGCTTGCACCGTGGGTGCAGAGCTGGGTGGAGGCAGTAGGATAACTTATTGGTTGCGTTGAGACCCCTCAACCATCAGTGGTCCTCCAACCAAATCCAGAATGTGACCACTCTTTGGGTTCCTTTCTTTAGCTACGTCCTCTTGTTCTGTCTCATTCTATACACATGTTCTGCAAACGATGCTGCAGAGTTGTATTTATGCACCTTTCATTCAACACCTTTCAGTGTAAATCAATTGGCAAACTCTTGAAACTTGCCTGTGTTGTGTAATCCATCACAATGAGGTTATGCAGTATGAAAATCAGTGAGCAAACTCTTGAAAGTTCGATTGCACAGCTCAGATAAGTTTACTTTGCTAATTGAATTTCACACTGAAAACAGAAAGCCAGCAACAGTAAAAGTGCATTCTAAACTCTGAAACTGTCTTGCCTGCATTCACGTAAATGCATCTGCGTACCACTAACATTTGACATCATGCTAACTAATAACACTGCCCAGATGGAGCACATATATAAAGAAAAGACCAATATAATGCAGCACTAAAATCTAATATGATTAGATTAGACAGACACTTTTCCTAAGTTTGATTTAAAGGCTGATAACAGTGTACCAAAAAAGGTAAAGCTTAAGTTAAAGCTCAGCTGTCTGTTTATCTCTAAGTAACACTAACTCTAGTTATTGTATATACATTGTGTACATTTTCACATTTGAGGTTGGAGTCGAAAATCCTGCTTCCCTGCGTCTGTTTTGGAGGTCAGCGATTAGAGGGAAAGTTCTGCATCCTTATACATTTCACCAGTCAGTCATGGGGATTGCTGCTTGACTGAACGTGAACACTGGAACACAGAATAATGGAGCTATTTAATGAAGACGCTGTAATGTGAAAGAATGAATAGTGAAATGGCCTTTATTTCTGTTTGGTAGTTAGTTCGTGCATATAGGCAAGAGCTTTGGTTCAGTGTGTTCGGAGAAGGGTGAAAGTCAGCTCTCTGTGACACCATTTGTCAGCACCGGTGAGAGGCTGCCATTGCCAAAGACAGTTTGATTTGCTGATTTTGGTGACTGCAATCCTTTCACCATGGAAACCAGAGGAACAGCGACTCACATGCTTTTAGGAGATTGCAATGGTAAATCTACTTTGCATCACCCCATCAGATATACCTCATAATCACTCCCACTCGATATGTGACCAGGAGTGGCCCATGTCACTTGGCCTGTAAAGCTGAAAGCGGGAAGCAATAAAAGCACTTTATCTGGAGGTGAAAATTGTCCCAGCAGGGGAGTTTCTCGTGCAAGTGCTGCAATGCAGCACATTGGGCAGTTTCCTGTGAATAACATTTTCCATGCAGGTCTAGAATTTTATTCTTAGGCTCCTCCCTCATTTTCCCTCATTAAGAAGTTGCTGGAATGCCATGGCATCTGCAGTGCTGCATATATCCGATGATCCAAGCATTTATCCCAATTATGACTATTATCTTGTACACACACGTACATCATTGACTTGAATTATGTGATTAAAGCACCATCAGGCTGTTAATTGGGGATGTTAGAACAGCACTAGCTGACCCGATGCACAGTGAATCCCTACAGTTTTGAAGTGTCAGCGCTATAAATGATTTGGTCAGGATTTCTCTGGATAATATGATGCAAAGCCTGAGTAATATATTTGCTACAGTGCTACACAGAGACTCTGAGCCTGTATTGGACAGTGCTCCCAGGTTCACTCAAGTTCATGCCAGTTTATTTCTGAAGGGAACTGATTAAAAGGACCGGGCGTATCTTGGTTGACTCGCGGGTAGATGTACTGATTTTGTGTCTCATGTTGTCCCATACATGAATGGATTACTGAATGGACCTGTCAGGCACAGGCCCAGGGGCACAAGGGGTCAGGGGCCCCCAAAGACACCCAAAACGACCAAAGAGAGATGCAAAATAACAGCAAAGAGACACAAAATGACTACTAACAGCATATATTACTGTCTGGGTGTCTTGCTCCTATATAGCAGGGAGGGGGGGCCTTTACATGTCAGTGTCTCATTATCTGGCCATAGTTCCATATGGCCTGCAGTACCCGTTACAATAACATAAATCCCACCTGCTGAGAAGACTCAATGCACACGTACTCTTCAGTTAACTTTTTCTGGAGCTTTAACCTGCATCTTCGTCAGCAGATGAGTTGAAGGTTGCGGCCTAACATTATTTGCACTTCACGATCATAGCCTGTCCTTTTTTTAGTTCCTGTGTTCCTGTTTGTCCCTTGTAAGTATGTTCAGCTTTCCTGTACTGGGGGAGACTCAGGCCATAGACTTCCCCAAAGTCACGTGACTCAACTCTGCATCACAATTCGTCATCTTCCTGCAAGACTCGCGGTGAAAGCAGGCCTTTTGTGGCCAGACTGCTTTTGACGTGGACAGTTCAGGTTTTACTTTCTGGATGGCAAAAAGTCCAAACTCATCAACATCTCCCTCATTGCTTTCTTACTCCGGGTTAACACAGGAGGCAGAAGGCCATGATATGTCAGTTACTGTGCAAGCAGTAGCCTGGCTGTTCACACCAGGAGTGGACAGGGGCATGAAAATCAAAAGGGTTGGCCAGCAGGATGAATCTTTTAGAATGTATCAGAATCAGATCATTCATTTCATATACATATTTTCCATAGTTAGACTATCAGTGTGTGCAGACAGAAATAGAGCAGACGCCAAAGCTGTCTTGACGTCCTGTCTGAGCAGCCCAACTGGTTAACATGGAAAGTGAAAGGACTAACAAGTCGTCCTTGTGGTAGATTGTGACCACGATATGTAGTTGTCTTTTGTATTTTTGCACCTGATGCAATTACTGAGTTTCGGCCCCTGTCAGTAAATATACACTGTAGACCCAAATGTAAGACAGCCCTGAGGATCCAATCGCCATCTCTTTGCCAGACCTGTTTTTTGGAGAAGTATCTAAAGCAGGGGTCACCAACGTGGTGCCCGCGGGCACAAAAAATAGCTCAGCATAGCGCCACTTACTGGTGAGCTGCATCTAATGTTTTTTTGTTGCTATTCTTTTTCTAAATCACACTTGCATTGGTGTAAATTTGAAAATGACAATATTTAAAAAAAAAAAACTTTAAAAAATGTTTCATATTAGATGGTGAAGGATCAGATCTGCCAGAGCAGAGAGATGTAGAATCTATAGGGCTCATTCTATATGTTGCAGTTCTACGCTGACGCACAGACTCATCAGCTGTTAAACCAAAGAACCACTTTAACACAAGCATTTGTTCGTGTCGACGAGATGTTGGGAACAGTCGTTTGACAAACAGAGTTCAGCTCAATGTACACTTACCAACTCAAACTCAAGGGTCGAAGGTCATCAGTCAGGAGTCAGTGGTACTGTGGACAGCTGGTGAAGGATCAAGGAGAACATTCACGTTCAATGCCAGACACCATCTTTGAACAAAGACCATCCCCCACATATTTGACCACCAACACTATCCTCTATGGAAGTCTACAGGATGTGGTTAAGACCTCAAAGTCCTCTTTTACCTCTTTCTTGTTATGATTTTCTCCCAGACTCCCAGCGTGAAAAAAATCCAATCCAATACAATGCAAAGCATTCGTGTGGTCTTAATATATGTCGCTGTCATATAGATGTATTTATCTGAGCATTTACAACTTATTAACATGCCAGAAGTGCACTTCATGAATATGAATATCAGAGTAGTCATCAGTGATAATGAGTTCTGAGATGGATGGAAACATGTCGGTGTCAATCAATTATGCACAAACTCTAGTAATAAGATGACAAATCTGACCAAAAACCACCATAACTCTATCTCTGCTGCATATGTCAACATACAGTGATAATATCAATCAGACTTCCTGTCAGGACAAACATCACTGATATGTACAGTATCGTAGCTGATAGCAATCCCTCAGTGTTGAATAGCACAGCGTGATCAGACACACACTGTATTTTCTCACTTCCCGAAACCTTGTGAAAAAGGCCACGACTATTTCCAGCCTCCTCTCCTCCCCAGGATCCTAAAGACGAAGCAGCTACATTTTGTAGCTCATTTGAGGACTCGCACTGTTTCTGTTGCAATTTCATGGCCTGTTGATCCTATTTTGGGTCAATTTCACTACAGTGCCGGTACACATTCTCTAATATGCTGCTGCCCATTATGAGTGTTCAAACATGAAAGCAAATAGATGGACTTTTCCCATAATGATAATAATTATTTTTTCATTTATCAGACCACCCATGTCTAGCACACTCACAGGGGATTTGTCCTTGTCTCCAGATGGCCGGAGCTCCGCTGGCTTTGGAAAAAACCAAGCAGAAGACAAAAGGTGCATGAATATGAATAAAGGCTAGCTGTCAGCCTCTTAATGAGGTTAGTGAGCAATTGTCTGCAGCACAGTTGTTTGTCATCCTTTGATATGTAGCATGTGGACAACTTCATCTAATCCAACTGTAGCTATTAGATCCCGCTGCTCGCAACTGCTGGTGATTCATGGGAAATATAATGGCCTCAGAGAGGTCTGTTGATTCATTGAAGGGTCTAATGCTGTAGCGTCACAGGACACGTGCTGCTGTCGCATGTTCGAAAAAACAGATTTGAAAACTTAAAAATTAAACAAATGTGGAGATTGCTTTTGCTTGCGATACCTCGGCCTGCTGCTTCCAGTCTCTTCCATCCAACTGACCACTACTGACAACTACTGGCCATGAAAGTTGGCTCTGCTGTTCATAGTCGTCACAGCATCATTCCCATTAGCTTTGGTGACCCCCTGACTTTTTTACTTTAATTCTACTCACAGTTTGCAACACTTTTCAAACTAGCAGCCAGATCTTCTTGAAATTTCCTCAGGATGAACCTTTATAGTTTTGAGGACTTCCTGCCCTTTCCACGTGCAGATATGTGTTGATTTTGGTCTTTATATAATACAATACATGGCCATTCCTCTAGGTCACACTTAAGCCAATTTATTAACATTGTACACATTTGTACATACAGCAAATGGTGATTATTTAGCTGAAACTAAATAATGTTTGGCATTTTGGTGAGATTATCAGATAATACTGTCCATACCAGTGTCTTTGGCCTAATCCAATTAATCAACTAATCACTGCACCACCACTAAGCTGGTTTGTGATCTGACTGTGCACGCTTACTTCTTCAGCAGAAGCCTTTGGGAAAGTTTGAGTTACGATAGTTAATAGTTGGTCAAGAGTCTACGAGGCTGTAAAGGCGGCCGAGTGAGTAGATGAGCTTCTGTGTTCGGTGTGGCAACGTTTAATTTCCCAGACAACCTCTGTAGTCTCATTTAGCTGCTTGTTAGCAACCGCCTTTTATCTTTAAAAAGAACAATTAAAAGCTTCAAAATTCACTAGTGGGTTACTTTCTGACATATTTTATGTTCGCCAACAAAATGTGAGTCTCGTAAGCTTGTGTTCAGCACAGACCTCATGTCAGGCATCTGACCAAAACCTGTTCAAGAAACCTGTTGACTTCGAGACGAGGGACAGGAGTTTTTGCACGTGCTAGCTGGCACTTGAAAGGTAGCTGCTGCCATCTTGTGGTACTTGTATGTTACAATAAATACAGTTTGCCTGCGACGTTAACACACGTGCACCTGCAGTGACTGAAATCAAGATCAAGACAGATCAAGACACTTAAGATGAGTAATCCAGACAACAAGGTGTTGAAAATAGCATGATTATATTGTTGAAATGTTCTTGTGCCTAGTTGGCATGCCCATTATGACAGGCACCAGAGGTATCCACCAACCCCCACCCCACGCATTATTAAAGAAAATACTGTATCCATGTGTCCACTTACCTTTGGCCATGCAGGGTATATTAAGCTGTCCCTACTTATTAAAACCAAATCGATTTAACACTGAACTACAAAACTATTCAAACTCCGGCAGATAACATTGATATTTCATTACTTTTGTGACAGACGCTTTGAAGACAAACATAAGTAGGGAAAGGTCATTAAATACATTGTGAGTTGAGCTAGTAAACAGCAACAGCCATTTCCTGTCCCTACCTCTCAGCCTGCCACTATCACATAAAGGCTGCAAACAGAATAATCTGGTGCTGCAGTGTCATCCTGAGGACACAATTTAACATTTTCAAAATCTTTATTATGTTGTTGGTTCACAGATCATGATGTACAATCAACACTGCAGACTGTAGGAGGCGTTAGTGGGACTCGCACTTTGGGAAACTGGATGTCAGGAGTTTTTGCCAGCCAACATACCGGTCGGTCACTGTGAAGACTCGGTCCCTTGTCATTTGAAAAATCTCCTCTGTAAATGATCCATGTTTCTCTCCATCCATTATAATCAACATAAAGTTAGCAACTCCGCTTATCTGTTGATCAACTGATCCCAGAGCACATTCGTGCCTGTAATTCCTGGATGAAAAGCGATAAGAGAAATATGTCCGCCAATCAATCAGTCTCGAATTAAACAGCACTTCATGATCAATTGATTAACGTGGAATAATGAGGAAGGCTCGCTGCTGCGTGCAAAATGACAAATGTCGGGGGTTGGTGGGGGCACTGCGGCTACCATGCACTAATCATAATGGACTAATCCATTAACAAGGATTCAGCAGTAGGGGTTCATTAACTGAGGTAGATGTGCGCAGCCCCAACTTCTATCTCTTTGCACATTTTGCTGCAGGAACGCCGGCAGAGAATGTGTGTGTTTGTTTACATGTGTATGTAGCACACTGAAATGGCAAGTTTTGGAAGAATTACCAGATGGCAGTGTTCTTAGGGGGAGATTGCCAAGGTTAATGATAATGAAGAATTAACAGGATTGATGTGTAATTAGACTGATGGATGGAGTCACTAGGAGCGCATAGTGAGCGCGCACACACACACACACACACACACACAAACTGTGTTCATTACAAAGCCTGATTCCCCCTGGGTCTATTATCCTCAGCTCATCTTCAGACATACTGTACAACGTGAGTTTAAGGTGATGAAGGACGCAGTTTAAATGCCATACCATCACTGTATGAGCATGAAGACACATTTAAGTGATGTGTGGGCTCATTTTGAGCTTGCCATGTCTCACCTCTGTGTAAGGACCTTGTGCAGATCGCTGGTAATTTTACATTGGAGCATTCGGAGAGAGTGTGGGCTGTGATGTGCTAACTTCACATGGCAGAAATCCATACCCACACACAGTAATAACCCGTGTCTCACTGGTTTGGAAGAAAAAGTCCAGATGACTTACTGCTGGAGCGAAACAGCCTTGCTGAGGTAACATCACAGTGCGAGGCCCTAGTGAAGCCATTTTTGTCTTTCCTCCTTTGTCTTTATCTCGCTCTAATCTCCTCTGAGCTTTCACCTCTAAACAAAGCAATCTGTACTTAAATAAGGGCCTCCCTGGATACTGTAATTGCCCAAATTAAGCTTCTCTATTTTATTTTTCAGAATAATAGAAAGTACTGAAAATGACAAACATTCAGTTATTACAGTGTTTATGCCAGAAACTCACAATTCCATCTTAAATTGTTTCTTTAATCCAAACATGTCCCGTACGCAGTAATGCTGCATTGCTCCAGAACATAGTATACATGTACTGTGAGTACAAACATCACATAGAATATTATAAAAAGACAGATGTATTGTTCTGGTCCTATTTTTAATACTATGAGGTCAAGACATTGTCACATTAAGTAAAAATGTATGTGTTGTGTTTTACCTATCAAACCTTTTGATTTTTTTTTGCTTTTAAAATGACTGTCAAGAACTGCGCTGAGCTCATTGTTTGACTCCCTAGTTATGTGTAAAGAACAGAACGTTGAACCTCGTTAACATGGCAGAAGAGCTGCGTGTCTCGGGTCATCCAACATGACTTAACGCTTCTCACCGATCTTCTCTTTCTGTGCAAAATTACTTTTGTCCCGGAGGTGACAACAGCTATTCAGCCTCACTGCCTCGGCCACCACATCGACACTCAGCGGAGCTCATTTAACACAACTTACAGTGTGTTGAGTCAGCCACCAAAGTCTGCTGTTTAAGTAGTTGGACCAAAAAGAATGATAAACTCTCAGACATGGGGGGAAAAACTGTGACAACAAACACCTAAAGATGCTACAAATCAAGATATCAGGCGACAGTTCGCTGAGACTCGAGAGCCAGCTGCAAAAGGCCCACAATAAGAACCAAGTCTGCAGCCTGCAGTCACGCTCGCAGCTCTGTGAGGCTGCACTGAGGCACAGCAGTGCTTTGAGCTAAAACGCTAACATTAGCCTGCGAAAATGCTCAGAATGACAATAAAAGCATGTTGACGTTTAGCAGGCATAATGTTGAGCATCTCAGTTTGCTGTGTCAGCACGCTAACATTGTGTGATTTGCTCTAGATACAAAGTACAGCTGAGGCTGATGCGATTTGACTTTGATTTCTTTGTTCGAGCTTGGAGACAGACATGTGCTGGTCCCAGCTTCTGTTTGAGCCATTCCTCCCTGCAGCATTTAGATCAGACCTGCTGACCAAATAGTGCAGAATATGTATTTGCAACATATTTTATTGAAGAATAGCTAATGAAGCTCAGCTAACCTGGTGACAAACACATAGCATTTTCTATAATTCCTTTGCAATAAAAAGCATCCCACCACACACAAACAGGTATTTATAAAGGAAGAAAGTACATCAGACCATGTCTAGTGTATCGTTTTCTGATCCGACGGTGATACAATCAGGTCGAGATGGGAAATGAGTTTGAGATGTTTGTTGTGTTTGAAAGTGGTTTGTAAAATGATGACTTTTCTGTGATCACGTTGCAGAGTCACATGAGCACTATAAACTAAATCATTGATTACCTCTCTTAAGTTTATTAATGGCGATGATTGATTGCTATTTCAATACCATGATGATGGTTTACAGGTAGAGGCTATGAAGCGCTGATAAAACGGGTGCTGCACACAACCGCAGCTGGGTGCCACCGTAACAGGTTCAAGAACTAAACGGAGCCTCATGAATCTAATGTTCGGCTGGTCTGGACACGCTAACGCAGTCCTGAGAAGAGATCTAATCAGCCAAAATAAGTGAGAGCAGCTGTGTCGGTTGAAGTACTGTTCCCACGGACAACAAAATACGATTTGACTTTCTTTTTTCAAGCTTGGAGACAATTCACCATTTTAAACGATGTTTTCCAGCAAAACTAAAACACGCTTCAAACATCATATTTTTGGACAGTTGAAGACCTGCAAGGCCGTCATCATTATGCATATTCTAACAAGACTAGGTCGAACCCTAGCATGTGGCTGGACCGTGTATGGTCAGTGTGCTAAACTGGCAGGTAGTCAGCGGAACTATAGTTTTAAATTATTTTTATTGGATGGATTGTGAGGGAAGAGGACGACAGAGAGAGGTGCATGAGGAGCAACAGATGTCGTCGGCTGGAGTTGAACCTGCAACGTTGCTGTTATACGGCACATGTGCTGTAACCATTCGGTTACCAAGGCGCTCCAGCGAGAGTGTCACCTGTAATATTTGTTCTTAAAGTGCACTGAAATTGCACATCAAATGACATGGTTGAGCTACATTTGATAAAAACATTTTATAAATGCAGTTGCAAGAAGAATACTTTCCAGTGATATCTAAAGATTGGCCTGACAGACACACAGGCACCGGCATGTTTCCCTCTCCCCCCGGTGATTCACTGCACGGACAAAGGCGAGGGCACCTCCGATGACAACATCCAATAGTTTCATGGATGACGCTAGAAAAGTGGGAAATAAGTCTGCTGGAATTGTTCTTATTGCCTGATGTTCACGAGCTCCAGGTGCTACAGCAAAACAAGACAAAGCAATGCGCATCAAGACACCGAGGCAGCCATCTGCTCTGCCATCTTGTAGTAGAAGCAAGGCAGTAGTTTGTGCTCCCCTATAACAATAACATCTCTTAACAAAATCACTCTGCATCTGTTAAATACATACAGTACATTTTTGGTTTAGCTTATCAGGCTGCTCAGTGATCCATCCTTTAGTTGTGTGACCTCATCTGGAGACAGCAATGTAAACTGTGTGTTCTATCAGTTCCTGTTTCCTGATACACACCAATCAGCCGTAACATCCAGTCAGCACGGCACCCTGACCGGTCCCATCTGCAACAAAGTGTTCTGACTCCTTTCTATCAGAACCAGCATCACTGTTTCAGCAGTTTGAGCTACAGAAGCTCTTCTGTTGGATCGGACCACACGGTCCAGCCTTCGCTCCCCACGACCATCAATGA
>JAVQJF010073830.1:0-49278 GCA_036023855.1 Gadopsis marmoratus
CTGACCTCAACTCAATTGAGCAGCTTGTCACCTACTGAAGACAAAACTGAAGGCAGGAAGACCCACAAACAAGCAGCAACTGAAGGCGGCTGCAGTAAAAGCCTGGCAAAGCATCTCACAGCGAGGAAACTCAGGATTTGGTGATGTCCATGGGTTCCAGAGTTCAGGCAGTCTCAGCAAAGGATTTTAAACCAAGTATTAAAAATGATCCTTATATTTATAATTGTTAGTTTGTCCAAGGACTTTTGAGCCTCTGAAAATGTGAGACTTTGTATAAAAATGGCTGTAATTCCTGAACGGTTAATGTGATATTTTTGTCGAACCCCTTGAAATAAAGCTGAAAGTCTGCTCTTCAATCACATCTTGATTGCTTTGTTACAAATCCACTGTGATGGTGTACAGAGGCAAAAGTACAAAACGTGTATCACTGTCCAAATACTTATGCACCTGACATGCATACCAGCCGGCTTACCTCAGATCACATTATGTGTGATTTACTAAATTTGCACACAGATAGAACATATTCATTAGTACATTAGGTAAGCATATTGTTAAACTTTGAAGAGGCAGCCTGCCACTAGCTCCATAATTAGCATGCAGGCATGGGAGTGATATTGATCGTCTTGGCAGGAAAGCAAATCGTTGATTCCCAAAATGTTGAAAATGTGAACCATTTGTTTAAACCTTCCCATACGAACTTGATCTGTTTGTCCAAGCGCATCTTTCAAAAGATAAGACAAGTCGCGGGAGAATATTTTCATAGTGCGTTCATGAACAGAGAGACGCAGCTATGTAACACAGCAGCGATCAGCTCCCAGCTCAGCTCTCTAAAAATATCTCCAGCTTCCCAGATGTGTGCGCGTCATTCATGACAACCTTCCTCCTGTTTCAGAAGGAAGCTGCCACTCCATTGTTACAGTAATCAGTCAGTGAACAGTCAACCTCAACCAGTCCATTCTCTGTGTGGGCTCGGAGACACACAGCAGTTCTACACCCAGAGTTGACACAAACTACACCCACTTTATGTTCTCACATTGTGTGGCGTGATGTAAAGAAGGAGTATTTTAGTGTGACGAGACGGCTTGTCTTAAACAATGGGTAGGCATGCTCGCTGTTTAATGACATGAGTCAAGCTGTTTCTTTGTCAGAGGGACTTCACCACCGCCATGCTGTATGGAAAGAAAATCGCACAGGTGGCGGTTGTCTCGCGTAATTACAGAATGTACATGTCCGCCGTGTTACGTTTGACACGATTTTGGCGGCGTCACGAGGAGAAGGACATGAGTGAAGGTCATAGTGTGCGTGACCTTTTAATCTCGCGACCTAATCCAGTGATCTCACTCAGTGAGCAGGAAGGGAGGTAAATGGAAGGTCATTCATTCTGTGCGTCTCCCAGGACAAATCTTTTTAAAAAGCTGTTCAAACAGGTTTCTGTACCTGCAAGGAGAACAGAGAACAAGTTTATTCCCTTTCAGTGGCATGTGATGGTCATGGGATTTTGATGGTGTGAGCGGGTGGGAAAGTGGAGTGTTTCACTATCTTTCTTTGGCTGCAGCTTCTGAAAAAGTGACTGAAGACATCTGAGGCGATTGATTGAAACTTTCAAACTGGGGTGTAAAGCGCTGAGATCCTCCCCTTTGTTGCCTCGGTTTCGCGGTGAATGTGCAAATGCATATTTATTCGGGGAAGTGTGGGTGTTTTTTCGGAGAAGGGGTAATACCTCTCTCTTCCTCAGGCATTCCCACGGTGTTATACACAAATACACACACAAACACAGAGGGATTCTTTGAATGCAATGTGATCCATTGTCCCACTGCCCTACTGCCACCAGCTATCTCTCATGGCCAAGGTTTCACTATCAGGTCTATTAAAGGGTCAGTTCTGTCACCCCTGGTGGTATGGAGCCATGCAGATTTAGGTTTGTAGTTTTGAGATATTTGTCTTTGAAATTTTTGCAATTTATTCGAAGGAATAGTTTGACTTTTGGGGAATTAATAGTTTGCTGTCTTGCACAGAGTTAGGTGAGAAGATCGATACCGCTGTACGGCAAATATGTAGAGAAATGTAGATCCTATCAGGCTATTAGCTCTGACCAACAAAAAAAGTTAAAAAGGAATCTGAGTAAAATAGTGAAAATGTTATGATTATTGCGACTCTGCCCTACTTGTTCTTAAAAAGGTTACGTCAATATCTGACCATTGGGTTTGTTGTGACAGATAGATCATCAAGATTCTTAGAATACAGATTCTTTCAAATGAAGTCAATGACAATATGAAACAGTTTGAAAGGTTAAAGCCTTTTTGAAACTGCAAGCTTAAAATGACACCAGGAGAAAAAAGGTATACAGACAAACAGCCTGTATGGTTTCAACATGCAAAGCAGTTTAAACAATGAAAATAACACTGTACTACATATTTCTTCCAGGGTGCAGAGACACAGTTTTAGTGCAGCTTGAAGTAATAAAATTGGAGTAGACTTGGAAAAAAATGCCAGTTGACCATAAACTGTGGCCGTTCTTGAGTTTCTCCTACATTCCTTTACTTTATTGATTGTCCGTCATGTCAGCAGTCTCTACTCTCGGCCGTATGAGACTGTGAGAAAGTAAAAACTCAGAATTATGAAACAGACCACAAAGACAACTTAGGCTTCCTGCTACCACGCACCGTACTGTTCTAAATAAAAATGAGACCAGAAAAAGTTCCTGACACACTTGCAGCCATGTTTAAATGGACCTGACACACCAGTTTGTTACACGCCACGGAAATAGTGAGGCTACAAGACAAACTGCAAATCAACTGAGCAACATCGCTCACAGTTTTATATTCACATGTGCAGTTTTGCATGCTGTGAGGTTTGAGCAGGCCCTCTGTCAGCTCGTGTGTCACAAATACAACTCCAGCTCCTTGTTTTGTCTGTTGATGGCAACACACATTTCGGATAGGGAATTGTCATAGCATTTATATATAGCAAGTGTTTATGTTCGTTATTTCTTCATAAATGTTCCTATTTAAAGTCTTTGCATTCATCCATTTATTCATACGTACATCCAGTCATCCATTCTTTAATAACGTCCCTTTGATAATTCTGTAGTTGCTTCTTTTTAACGTTATGGTGAATTCTTCCAGTTTCAATATCATACTCTTCAGGAATGGATCCAAATTCACTTCCTAGAAGAACCGGGGAGCTGCTGTTCAATCAGCTATCTGAGGTCTTTGTCGCCATCCTGTGGTTGAAATGCGAATTGCAGATCCTGGGATTGCAGGTCCTTCTCTCTTGAACACAATGTGGATAAAATCCTCTTTTATATGGCAAGACATTCTGAAAAACCAATTGAGAAAGTATTTATGGATAGGATAACAGGAAATGTCTGTTTTTGGCTAGTACATATAATAAATACCTGACAAATCAAGCTACTTAATTACATTGATGCAAATAGCATACCAAAAAAAAGTTCTGCTTCTAAAAATGCCACACATATCCTTATACAACACCAGAGTATCATGTCTGATGTGATATTTTCCAGAAACAGTGTTTATTGATACTATGGCCAAACCACCCTGGTGCTTTCATGTAGGTTAATTTAACATATTGACTGTAATCCCAAAAAGCAGGGATTTCGGCCACAAGCTGACATGCGTTGGTCTGACAACAAAGATGTTCTTTATACTACAAGTGCTGCTGGGGTTCTTTAAACTTATATGAGGTACAGGTTTAGAAATGTTTTCTCTCCACTCCATTCATAATCACATCTGATTCAAACTCGCTGATTCAAACTCTGCTTTCTAGCCTAGTTTCTAAACTACCAAAATCTGGGATTTCTCAATTAATATGTCCAGTTGTTTACATATAAAAGCCTGCACAGTTTGTCTCTTCTGCGTGAATTTGCATACCTGCAACCACAACACAATCGCTGTGACATGCAGCAGTATAAACGACTCCCACCCTCGGCTCCAGCCTCCACGGCGTCCTGTCCATCAACGCCACCCAGGTGAGTGAGGAGAGAGTCGAGCTGCAAGCCGTGACAGCTTTAGCCCCCGGGTGCTTGAATCATCTGCCAGTCAGCTAGCAAAGGCTCTCAAGCACCTCTTCAGCATATCCCTGCAGCTGCACAGGGTGCATTCACTGTGAAAACCTCCTGTCTGCTTCTAGTGCCAACACTAAAAGGTATTCAAGTTCACTGACTGACTATGATGACGGCACTGACAGCATGTATTAAAAAGCCTTGAAAATTAAAGGTCCACTCAGTTTACAACATCCTCAGGCTATGTCCTTTTTAGAGTTTAGTCTAAGTAACAAGACAATAACCCATTAAGACTTAAGGGTTGCAACTAATAGCTTTATTAATGTTAATAAGCCATCAATGACAACCATGTTTGGGTTGCCAGGTTGTAAATATACCTCTCTGCATTTTGAGTCATTAATAATAATTTAGCTTGTAAGATTAAAACAAAAAACAGACAAACAGAAACTTAGAAAGCGAAGTTTTACGAAGGCATTTCACAAACAATAAAACAGTATTGGTCAGTATTCGTTTGGTCTGCGGCATCATACAACGTGTGTCTTGCTGCGTAAATGGCAGTCAGAGGCAGAGAAGTGTAGGTGGCTCAGAGGTTTGTCACAGAGCATGTGGACACACACCGGTTTGTCTGCACTATAGAACCACATTAGTGTGTTTAACCTTATTGATTAGGTCTTGTCTCTTCATACAAAGCAGGGTGAGCCACCGCTGATACCTCTGTTCACGGGGCGGAGATGAGTTGATATTGATGGATGACAGATTAATCAGTAAGTGAAGCGAAGAGCATGACTTCAAAATCTGCCTCTCTCAGAGGAGGGTCAGAAATGATCAATAATTCTCTATGATGATGATTTTGAAATTGCAAACGCTCCAGGAACATAAAAAAGAAATACACAAAGTATGTGCGGTTTATTGGACATTGCCAGTTAAGTACTGTTCACTCAGCCCTCCACTCTACCCAACTGGCCCTCTTGCACAATTCAAATGATATTGGATATGCAAAAGTCTTTGCACCGCTCTTGAGTGACGTAAAAACTCTTGAAGAAGTGTGTGTCTACATTGAAACATTTGGAGACTGCCTCGAAGGCACCGTCTCCTGTGTTGTGGCTGACAGCCTTGCTGCTTTCAGTGAACGTTCCAGGTCTACATATTTCTGCAGATTTTGTCTGGCCTCCCAAATTTTGTCCCATTGTGGGTCTCTGGAGCCAATGAGAATAGGTAGCAGTCTCAGCAGAGTGCGGTTCTCGTTCCCATTCCCACCGATTGTTCCTCGACTGGCGGAAATTTGAGGAACTGGGTGAGGGCGGTCAACCTTGCCAGAATGTTGGAAGGGAAAAGAAAGTATGGCCCTATCTTTAAGAGAAGTCTTAAAACTCGTCTTTTTACTGTGGCTTTTAATTAACTATTGGCATTTTGCTTTTTAGTGGTTTTTAAAATACTTTTACTTTTATGCATATCTTTTCCTGTATTCTGTGTTCTATATCTCTTAATTGCATTTTATCTTATTGACACTTTCAACTGTGAAGCACTTATTTCTTTTTGTAAAACACTTTGAACTGCATTTCCTGTATGAATGGTGCTATATAAATAAAGATTATTATTGTTATCCTTATTGGCGAAACTAAGGACACACTGGAGACCCAGAGGCTTGAGATGTTGGAGCAATTCAAGAAAACATCAGTAGAAAGAGATGTGATTCTCATCCATCAACATACGCAGCTCACCTTTATACTCAGGTGTGAAGAAATTGTGAATTCAACTCCTCCCACTGCCAAACTAAAAGACAGATGGCCTGCACTTTTTTGTGAAGGCCAAGTGAGTAGAAATTTTAAAAGGGGACATAAGAAGTTGACAAGACACACATATTGTCCAGATCATCATTGTAGCATTGCTTGATCTGGATAAAGAGCGTATAATTGAGTAGTTTAATATGGAATGTATTGGTCTGAAATTAATTTTTCCCCCTTACAAGCTTACATGGCTTACAGTTGTGATAATGAATGATGCCAGATCATCTTTATAACTTTATAAATGCTGTAAACTAAGAATGCTTTCAAAAATGGAAGTGTTAGTAGTTTAGTTTCATCAATTAACAAGATGCAGTGAATAAACAGAAGAGAAATCTAAATCTAATCAATATTTGGTGTGACCACCCTTTGCCTTCAAAACAGCATCAAAACTCTTCCACGAAGACCATTTCTGGCCAGACTTCTCCAGACAGTAGATGGGTGAACCTGGGTCCCACTAGTCTCTGCCAGTTCTGAGCTGATGGCACTGCTGGACATCTTCTGATTTCGAAGGGAAATAAGCTTGATGTGTTTTTCATCTGCTGCACCAAGTCTCCTTGGCCGCCCGCTGCGTCTACGATCCTCAACTTTTCCCGTTTCTGTGCAAGTGTATCTAAGGAGTGATGCTGGTTTGAAGGCAAAGGGCACCAAATATTGATTTGATATAGATTTTTCTTTTGTTCGCTCACTTATTCATTCATTCATTCATTCATTATCCATACTGCTTATCCCGAAGGGTCGCAGGGGGGGGCTGGAGCCTATCCCAGCTAACATTTGGGCGAGAGGCAGGGAAACACCCCGGACTGGTCGCCAGACAATCGCAGTCGCTCACTTATCATTTTGTTAATTGATGAAACTATTAACACTTCCATTTTTGAAAGCATTCTTAGTTTACAGCATTTTTTTCACACCTGCCTAAAACCTTCTCACAGTACTGTACCTTTCTCACAGCGTTCTCATTTCTTGGTGCAAGATATTTTTGAAAACATACAAACAAATGAAGCTTTCAGGAAGCACATCGCTATAGTCTGCAGTATGTTATTTTATGGAACTAAGCTCTGGTTACTATAGTTACATTCCTGCTGTATGATGTCACATAGGTGCAAGAGAATCCCATGTGAGTTATAGTGTAAGTAAGCAGTTACACTTCATCCTTCCAGGTATTTTAACCGCATCTGCTGGCTCATTAAGCTGAAGACAGCCTTGAACAATTCTGTGTTGCAGCAGTTACTATACACTGAAATTCAATACAACCCATCAGCTGACCTCTGTACGTCTTGTAAGTTGATTCAAGTTTCCAAATAGTCCCTTCTTGAAGTCAAGTCTGCTTGCAATGTACATACAGTATAAGGTCACATGTTGTTAACCATGTAATCCTGGTAATGCAGTTGACATTAGCAGATTGTTTTATACAGATAAGTAGATACAGCTTATTAGTGAGACGATTGAGGCGGCTTAAAATTAAAAATCCCTACTTTCCAAATTATATACAGCTCTTGTTTGCCTGCTTACTGATGAGCAGGAATGGGTACATGAATGCCTTAAAAGCAGGGAACAATAAATATGTATATTTATTTAAGAAGTAGTACTATAAGCAAGCAATATTTCTAGGTCTTGAACCGTTAAAAGTTTTGCAGTTAAAATGATGACCTGATGAATTGCATCCTTGCATGTCAGCTTTTTGCTATATATGCTTGGGTCCTACTGGCTGTCAGGCCCTGAGACGTGAGACGTGGCGTTGTGTGTCTGAATTCCTTTTCTACTCAGGTTTCATCTTGTACCATGACAGACAACGAAGACTTTCAGGTCGCTGTAGGAGACACGATCTTCTCTGAGACCTCAGTCTACGAGGTGGAGGAACTCCTGGGGTGTGGCAACTTTGGCGAGGTGACCCAGTGTCTGAAGTTATCCACCAATGAAACGGTGGCTGTAAAAATCCTCAAAACCGAAAATGGCATTGAGGAGTCAAAGGACGAGGTGCAACCCAAATTATGTTGATCAACATTTCTCTTGTATGATAATTCCAAAACACATTGAATCCACATCGAATCTCCCTCTAACGTCTGATTCATTCCCCAGGAGGAAATCCTCAAAAAGATGAAAGAGCTCGACTCAGACAAGTTTAACATTGTCAGATGGAACAACTCCTTCACCTACGAGGGACATTTTTGTCTTGAGTTCGAAAAGCTCGACATGAGTCTGTGTCACTTCCTTCAGAAGTGCGATTTTCAGCCCCTCGAGTTGACGGAGATCCGCCCAATTGTGCAACAGGTTTGTTTTTGTAATGCAAACGTTAACAGATTGAATTGTAGGGTCTACAAAAGTGAACGAAGGAGGGACTTTGTCTCTTAAATGCATGTATTAAAAGTTTGTTTTGTCAAAAGATGAATTTAGAGAACTTTATGGGGGAATCTCAAGGGAAATGTTTGAAACTTCCATCAAAAGTAAGCGAGTAAAACTCTAAAATAACAAATAAGGACAGACCTTTTGCAGTATGTTAAGCCAAATAATGTCCCTGAAGACTAGAGATGGTGGACAGTGGTGGACACATTTACACCTGAAGTTAAATTTTTACTGCTTGTCATGATTTCAGTTGGCTACAGCTCTGGAGTTTCTAAAGCGCGCAGGGATCGTTCATGCAGATGTAAAGCCTGAGAATGTTATGATGGTGGACCATATACGGCAGCCTTTGAAAGTGAAACTCATCGACTTTGGCTCAGCCTGTAGCAATCCCCAGGCATGGAGAGGTGTGACTCTTCAGAGCCAATGGTACAGGTAAGTGACTCACAAACACATCTGTATCGCTGGGGCAGCTGTTTCAGAAAGGCAAGGCATTGTGTATTTAAGCAATTGACAGTTAAGTGTACAGAGTAAGCAGGAGTTTATTTCTTAGTTCTTAGAGCTACAGTGATGTGTTTGTGTTTCTCTTGCTTATCCAAGGGCTCCGGAGGTCCTGCTCGGAGCGTCCTTCAACGAGGCCATCGACGTGTGGTCTCTGGGCTGTGTTGCTGCGGAAATGTTTATGGGCATTACACTCTTCCCTGGCAGTCATGAATACGATATGGTCAGTATTGTGTAACACTGAAAACACAGCAAATGTCAATTTCAGCCATAATGTATTTGTATTCTCTTTTAAAAACTCCCACATTGGGTTAAGCGCTATTCTACTGTTTCTTATTAGTTTAATGAAACAAACCATGACTCTCATGTCAACCTAGAGACACTTAATCAACAAAGTAATAACGAAAAAGCACACGTTTTGCCCGATCACCACAGATCAGTATGCTTCTAACTTGTAGGTACCTTAACTTTTGGAGCAAACTTCTTGTGAAACCTTCAAAAATGTACCTTGAAGTATAATAATAATAATAATATCAATAATAAACTTTATTGATATAGCACTTTTCATGCAGGGGTTGTAGCTCAAAGTGCTTTACAATAGAAGTGAAAAAAACAAGAGAATAAACAAAAAAAGGCAAATTCAGATGAATGCAAATACTGCGCAATAAATCCAATCAATCAAATGAATAGCAAAACAAAGAGGCAGCAAATGGCAAGAACAGGTATGCTAGGAGCAATCTAATATGTGAAAGATAGCAATAAAACAAAGAAAGGCATAAGAACAATGAAATACGTAGACGATGACAACCAAACAAAGGAAAAAGGTTTTCAGTTGTTTGAAATGAATTCCATAGTTTTGGTGTATAGTTAGAAAAGGCTGCGCTAATCATTTTTGTGATAGTTTGTTGGGATGGTTTTGTATAACGTGACTTTGTGTCGTGCCCACAGATGAGACATATCGTATCCACTATTGGAAAACCTCCTGACCATGTGCTGAATGCTGGACTGTACACAAAAAGGTTTTTCCGTGCAAGACGCAGACGCACAGGAGTGGACCCCCCTCTGTGGAGACTTAAGGTAAAATCTTTTGGCCGTCATTTAGCTATCAATATGTTGATCTCTTTCTGTGTCTTTGCTTTGTCACTGCATTTGGAACAAATTAGCCAACCCAAACATGTCTTCTCTTTAGTCATCACAAAGGTTCGCCTGTAACAGACAGACGATTACCAGCTTGAGTGATCTTAAGAAGGTGGGTTCTCTGTTTTAGCAAACGTGTTGTTATAACTTGAACATGAAGACATGACAAAACAAGCCCAGATTATCTTACCATTTCATTTTATTCTGATCCAGCACCAGGCCTCTTCTAATGCCAGAGGAGATGCCAGTGCCGGTGAACGTGACCGGGCGAGCTTTGTCAACCTGCTAACAAAGACACTAATGGTGGATGCTTCGGAAAGAATTGCACCAAGCCAAATTCTTCAGCATGCGTTTATAACGAAGGGCCACCTTGCTGGCATGTTCGACAAGAGCTTCCAGTAGGTGTGTGCTTAGATGTGCGGATATAGATAGACAAAGTTGTTTGACTCAGCCATTGGTTGTATTCCAGTGTGAAACTGTGCGTGGAGCCTCTGAGCGTCTGTCAGCGTCCAAGCTCTCAGGAAAGAAGAGGATGTGGCTCAGGCCACCCTCAAAACGTGCTTGATCGAGGGGACTTCTAACAGCACTACCAGTCTGGCCTCCCAGAGTGGTCCTGAAGAAGGTCACCCTGCTACGCTGGGCGGCAGCAAGCGACCGTAACTCCGTAACTCCAGAGCGCGCACGTATTGAGCCATAGGAGTGCCACAAAAAAGAATAAATCTGTAAAATAATAAGATAATACATTTGTAAATATAAAGTGAAATAAATAAAATTATTAATATATTTAATGACAAATGTAATACAGCTTATCCCTTTATTTTTCTTTAATCGTTTCCCTTTTGCTATTCCCATTTTTCTTTTGCTATTGCCGTATGTCTTCATAACAATGTTGACACATCCCTCCAGTAAAATCTGAAGTGACCAAATTAAAGACTGAAGAGGCAAACTCTCATCTTTAATTTATTGAATTAAGCAATAAAAATGTTAATGAAAATGGTTAGAATTAAGACCTATTTGAACCTCAGCACATTTTAAGGAACTATATACCCCAATACTTCAAATGATTTACGGATTACATTTCATTTATCGCACCTCAGTTTAAAACTGCCAGTACAGTTTTAGTCACTGATGGTGACATAGTTCCAATGCAAGGTGCTGGCCTCCACCGGGAGCAACTTAGGGTTCAGTGTCTTAGATACTTTGACATGAGGTTAGGAGGAGCCGGGAAACGGCTGGAATAATCCGAATTAAAAATGTTATTTACTGTGTGTGCATTGGGTGTCACTGTGCCAGTATCTGCAGCTCGGGGATATAGGTAGGAAGGTCAACGTTGGCATGATCATCTGCCTGTTGGCCACGCTGTAAGTTGTGTGTGTGTGTTCAGGTTTTCATTGAAAATGGGGGAAAAATTGGCAATATAAACATAGATCATATTATCCATCCATCCATTTTCCTCCGCTTATACAGGGCCGGGACGCGGAGGCAACAGGCTAAGCAGGGTTATCCACACATCACTCTCCCCAGCAACACTTTCCAGCTCATCCCGGGGGACCCCAAGGCGTTCCCAGGCCAGTTGGGATATATAATCCCCCCAGCGTGTGTTTTTTCTATTAAATAAGTCTAATGAATAATTGTGTTTTTGGTTAATACTTGAAGTCTGGGAGCAACTTTATAGAGCTGAAACAATTAATCAATTTGTTGATTGACAGAAATGTAGTCAGCGACTATTTTGAAGATTCATTAATTGTGTAATTATTCAAGCAAAGCAAGCAAAATATTCTCTGGTTCCTGCTTCTCAGTTGTGAGGATTTGCCGCTTTTCCTTATCTTTGTCGATAGTAAGCTGAATATCTTTCGAGTTTGTTGAAAATACACATGTCAGATGTCATCTTTTGGCTGTGGGAAATTGGGATTTTTCACTATTTTCTGACATTTTATACACCAAACAATTGATTGATCAAGAAAATAATCAGCAGACCAATGATTTTGAGAGATACGTATAGGCAACGTAAAAATGTAATGAAAAAATATGTAGATTGATTATATTATTGCTATTAAACATTCACAAAGACTGACAACATTCATGCATGCAACATTCAGTCACTTATCCCGGTTGTCAGTTATTCACTGTTCTAAGGGAAACAAAATTCTTAAGGAATTCGTATTCTCACCTGGCTGGACTGGAAATGCGCTCTCCCCTCCACAAAGCAAGTTAAAACAATGCCATAAGCACCACTGTGTGCATTTCAAGGCTTCAGCAGTACATTAATGCATATTGTAAGCTTGTAGAAAATAGCACAGCACACATTGGTTTGCAGCGTCGTTTCATCTCCACCTTATTGGCGTGAGACTGCTAATGAGAGCTGGTGCATGTGCCTGTAACCCCATCAGTTTCATCCTATTGAGCCTATAAGCTTGCAGCCAGTTCTCTGCTACTATGGGACTTGTATAAAGTGTGTGTGTGTGTGTGTGTGTGTGTGTGTAATTAGGGTTGAGGAAGAGGGATGAAGGGGTTAAACTGAACACTATGGAGAACTGCGGCATCTGGGAGAACAGATGAGGGGAGGCTCCTCTCTCTCTGCACAGTGATGTGCAGAAACAGAGGCTGAATTCTTATGAATTTACGCCTTTCTTTCACATTTCATCACCCTTTTGGTGTTATAGGCTGGGGGTGGGGTGGGGCCTCTGTTGGGACAAAAGGAATCTAATCTTAAGACTGAGGGGGTGGAATGAATATACATTAGAAATAGGGAATAGAGGAAGAAAACAAAGAAAGTTAATTGTCTGATGACCTTGTCTGCCTTTATTTCACTTGAGTGGAGAAAGTGTTTAAAGACAGACTCAGGCTTGTTACTTCATTGTAAAACTTACACCAACCTGCTTATTGTATCTGCTCTCGAGACTGGTTCATACTTTGGTTCTTAAATTGTATTCTGAGCTGTGAAACACTGTTTTACCTCTGTGGTTTGCACACTTCACAGCCACAGAGTAACCTGAAAATATCTTTCAACTTCTGTTTTCTTGTATTAATGTTTCTGTATCTCAGTAGTTTCCCAGCACCACTGAAGAAAAGAGGCCTTATTTGGTGTATTTCTGAACTTTTGAATAAATATTCAGTCAATAAAAGTCCGTACAGAATAGAACCACGCTGTTAGGACAGTGAGACATTATGCAGGACTGTTGTTGTCTACATTATGCACAGCACAACTAAAGCCTATTATCTGGAGATACTATAACTGAACACTGGTAGAAAGAGCAGTGGTGGGGGTTTAGAGAGAGAGGGTTGGGCAGTAACATTCAATTATTACAGTTCAGTGTGGAAAACAGGCATCGTCTTGCAGTATTGCAATCTAAAACCATATCCATATTAGATAAGGCTCCATTCAGAAACACATTCAGGAACAAATAACTTATTAAAGTTTGTGTTCTTTTTAAGCTACAAACCTAATTATCATACAAAACTTAGCAGATTATAGGAATGTACTCTGCATCTAAAAGGTGGATTCACACAACAATTTTTCCAATGCTGGTGTTAAATATTGGTTTTCCTTTTCCAATTTCACATTTATGTCATAAGCAAATGTTCCCACAGCCTAACCAGGAATAATACTTGAATTTACACATTAATGTATGTTTATTTGTCATGGGGGGAAGTACTCAGCCTGTGAAAGGCTTAATGTTTTTTGTGGCTTTGGAGGAGCTTCGTCAAGTCTGAAAAAATAACCCTGATTATGTCTTCAAGCTTGGGCTTATGCCGTGTTCACGTCCTACAAGCGATTACATCATCAAGACCGTGATTACTTTGGTTGTGTGAGGATTAAAATACTGTGCACTGACAGTATAACACCATATCCATTAGATTTGGGTTTAATTACATTGAACTGTGGTGTTTTGCTGATGTGAGGAATCCATATTTCTTTGGTTTTCAGTAACTTCCATAGCCGAGTGGGAAATATCGCAGCTCTCAGAAAAATCTGGCTTTCCCAGTCGTAATGAGTCGTTGCATTACAAACCAGTGGGGTGCAGGTTGGAACATATGGCCGTTTGCTATTGTGTTACATTATGGGAAGTGTAAGATCAAGTTCTTTTAAACCTTGACCCATAAATACAGACTATTTCAATTGCATTGACCAATTTCAATGGCATTGCTGTGCACGTGGGTTCAAAGTAAATCTGTGGTTTTTGTGTCAAGTTCAACTTTGGTGAACTTTGACCTGCAAATTTGGGCCATTGACCAATAGTTAACCATCTTGACAGTGTTGACATTTGAGGGAAGAGAAAGTGGAAGGGTAAGACAAGCACTGATGCCTTGTATGTCAGGATCTCTTGTTTACCAACATCAGTCTTACAAATCTTATCCAAACTTTATGGAACTTCGGGGCAACTTTCTACTACCTAGAAATCGTCAACTATGGATGTTGACGAGAAAAATATAACTTTTGATGAATTAATAAGCAATCATAAGCTTGTTGTAATACAGTGCAAAGTACACTCTAATCATCCGAGTTACCTCGCTTTAGTTCGTATGCTACCAAACTGAGACAAAGTGTGTGACACCGGCTTAAAGAGCTAAAGTCACTTAGTATTGGTGACTGACTGCTCATGCAGCTGCACCGAGGGATGCATGCTAAAGTGTAAAGACTTCCACCAAAGAGAAATACCGCTTTAAGTTAAGATATGCCACAGCCTGGACAGTGCATCCCGTTCTGAGCGGAGCAGGGCATTTGCAAACCAGGGACGATATCAAGCCCACTGAAGAAGATGCAGAAACAGTCATTCATATTTCATAGCAGAGCCCTATGCATACCCCCCCCCCACCTCCTACCTTTAACGTTTGCTTATTAAATTCGCAGCTGTCAAAGCATACCTCAAAGCACACACACAAACTCATGCAATTATTCTCAAAATCCTGGGTGTGCAGTCACACGCTCACACAAGGTGCAAGAAACACACACACACACAGTCTCTGTTTCTGTTCCCTCCCTGAGACAGGTAGCCTGACTTTAAAATCATTACTTTAGACAAGGTTTTTAATGGAGGCTAGAGCCAGGCACACCAAAGGTACAGAAATGAATGAGTGAGCGTAAACCTTTATTCTCAATTCACACCACACCCACACCTCACTTGGCCATAGACCTGATTCTTGTGAGGAACCATTTAACCACAGCAAGCTGGCTGAAGAGAGCTTCAAGGCCACAGACAAACACGTAGACTGATTCTGCCCCAGTTTGCCTTTCCGCTGTAAATCAAACTTTGGCTGACCAACTGGTGCTTCTGTAACGCAGCAGACATTTGCCACCAGGGAGTCATTGAGCAACACCGATGCCTGGGGTGTCATAATGACAATATTGCACCAGCAAAGCGCTAAATGACAGTGAGCTCACAGACACAGTGGCGGAAGTGGCGGAGAAGCACTGATCAATGAGCAATCAATATGACCCTGCCAGGTAATCACAAACTGCGGTGATTAACAGCAACCAATCAATTGCTATTAACCCCTGCATGTACCAGTTGAGCAGACAATGAGCGTCAATGTGCGTGATAAACGGCAGAAACTATTGGAGGCTCTTTAACATCCTTCCGTCTCTGTAAAGGTTAACAAGCAGAGAGATTAGATCTGTGATTCACTGTGTTAGTCCCATGTCCCATGTCTGGCCTGACTAATAGCACATAATGACCGTCAACATGTCTTGGCGCTGCACAAAACTTCCCGGCAGTGAGTAAAACTCTTTCCAGTATAAAAAATAACACTTCAAAAAAGTCTCTTCGTTGAGCATGTTTTTACACATATTTCTGTCTGTCTGATTAAAGTGGAAACAAAAGAGATGATTAGACAGTTCCTCAAAAGAGACAAATACAAAGAAAGGAGTGAATCTGAATTTGTGCTGATACTGTAGTTCCCACTGCTTCTTCCATCATTCTCACACTCTTGGGTGTGACACAGCTATACATGCAACACGCTAATCCTATGTTTCCACGTGTAATCAAACAGAATTGAGGCATTGATCAGTACTTTTCTTCAAGGAAACATCGAGATCTTTCCCACAGATAAGAGACAATTGTCTCTGAAGCATTGCCTGCAATCATCAACAGCTTTCGTCTGTTTTTGGTGTTGAAAACCAAAATTCCTTCTGACAGCTGTTGTTAACAGGCAAAGTGATGGATGAGCGTGTTCAGACACAAGCAATTTGTTACAAGCTGACTTTCATTACAACTAATGTGGAATGAAAACACTTTATACAGCTTGCTTCTGGGTGTATTTCTGATTTTGTACCAGAAGAGGGAGCTGCTAGTGGGGAAGCTGGGGCCAAGCAGCATCCAAACTCTTCATGAAAATAGGTCAGAGAAGTCTTTCTCCTCATCACACCTGGCTGTACCCTGCACTCGCTTCCTCTTCACTTCCTTTTAAATCCAGTAACACAATAACACCCTTTGCTTTCTCTTCTCCCTCCTTAACCCCACCACACCATCATACTGACTTAACTGAGCACTTTGGACATGCTCCCACCCCTCCCCTCCTTCTTGGTCCCTTCCTTCTCTCACTCCATGTTCCCCTTCCTCCACCTTCTTCTCCTTATGTCGCTCCTGAGCACCCGCGCCCCACCCGCCTTTATTGCACGGCTCAGCACAACCCGCGAACTTCAGCCATCACAGAACTCTGACAAATATTCAACACCGCGAAGCAGTCTAACTCGCTGCTTACTTTGCTACCACGCTAACCTTGAGCTTGTGAAGGATGCATAAGGCAGGATGGATGTGTGTGTGTCGCTCTGTGTCTAAGTGTGCGTGTCTGTTTCTTCAAATGAAGATCAATATCACTGCAAGGTCACTTTAAAATTCAATTAATAAGAAAGTGAACATCCCACGGGCCGTCGCCACACCTGGGGGGCAAAATCCCAACATGACCCAATCCCACAGCACACAAGTGAAGAAATACAGGAGAAGAGATATGGAAAAATTCATATCTGTATTATTAAGCACAAAGCCTTGTTTGGAGATGGGTTTGTCTGGAATGAATGTCTCACCAACTCCATGTTTTATTAATGGTCGTGGAGCAAGCCAGCAAAAGCATATTTTGTCTTGTGCCACCATCTGTGTGTATTTTTCTTTGCATGTGTTTGTGTGCGACAAAATGTGTGTTTATGTGTGCAAGTGTCTATTTCTGTCACACACACAGTGTGTTTGGCTCATTAAGGTCAGGTAACTGCGTGCAATCTGACTGGTTCGAGATAATTAAGTTGGAGTGTGAAGTTCTGCCGTGTTGAATGACCAGTAATGTGCCACTTCTAGCATCCACACAAGGGCTGCATTAAAATATGCATGTTGAGCCACCACTCAGTCTTAATATTTAAACCAGCCTGGAGGTGAGGCCCACTGTAACGCAGCCTGACAGACCATGTGTACAAAACACTGGCTGCCTCCCATATAAACTCGCTTAGCGCGCACACACAGATGCAGCAGAGCAGTGCTGAAGGAGAGACAAACAGATACACGAGAAAATAAACACAAGCTGGTTTAGACAGAGCCATAGAAGAATCCATAAAATGTGCGTCCCATATGGAAGGAATGCTTTTATTAGCAGAGTCTGAGCCACAGGGGCTGCTGGGAGGTCTGTGGAGCTGGACCACGGGGATGTGACTGCCTCAGTTTTGTAGTGGCAGAGAGAGGGAATGTCACCCACAGAGACCCAGGTGATCCGAGCGTTAATTACCGTCTGTTAATTAGGAGAGAGACGCATCATTAAGCAGAGTGAGCCACCGGAGGGCTTGAGGACTCCCCGTCTCTCCTCTTCTCCTCTTCCTTTCTTCCTGACCCTGATCTTCTGTCCCAATTAGCATTGCCCTACCCCCCCCCGCCCGCCCCACTCCCCTGTGTGTTTCAATCAACACTGCTTGCAGACGCTGTCTAAACACAGGCATCATTGGCGGGACGCTCTATAGGCTGTGGGCACCACAACTCCTCAAACACACACAGCCATTAGCAGAGACGGCGGTAAAGAGGCCGTGTAGACACCTCTGTATTCTTGCACAATGACTAATGTGGCGTCACAAGCTGTCATCCATGCCTCGCTGAGTCTTCCTTTCCATTCTCCCTCCCTCATTGTCTTGAATTCTCTCTCACATTTCTGTCTGTAATATGATATGTATCTTTTCCCAACTCCCTCCCTCTACTATTTAAGATAGTGTTTTTTCCCCGTTACACCACACTAGAGTTAAAGCAAAGTGTGTGTGCTTGTGCTTCAAACAACTCTGAAGTGCAGGCACTTTGAAAGAAACAGCCTCAGACTGTTTGTGGATGAGATGCAGTAAATGACAGGTTTGGCTGTTACGCAATTCTCCCCCAGCCCACGGTCCCTCTTCCTGTCCTCTGCCTCTCATCTTGCTTGAGATACGCAGTCCCTCCCAGACCTCCTGGGGTTTGAGGTAGGAGGGGATCAGCTGCCGAGGGGTCAGTTCTGAACCTTCTGCCAGCCAGACCATCTGGAACCCCACGACCACTAGGTCTGGGCCGTGGCTTCACCACCAGGAAGGCAGCGAGGAAACGTAGGTAGAGAGAGCAGAAGATGCAGATGAGAGAGAGAGAAGCGGTGAGGAGGGAGGGGGATAATGAAGATGTGGCAAAGAGGAAAGTGAGAGAGAAGGATGGTAATAGACGAGAAATGATGAAGATGAAGGGAAATAAGGGAGGAACGTCTTTCTGTAAGGCTGAGAGCAGACTTTGTAGTGGCATGAAGGGGATGGTCTTTGACTAAGCACTGGCAACCGGCTTCACTGCAAATTATTTAGTATAAATGTTTTTGAGTGTAATGCAGCTCACCATATAGGTTTCCATTATTTAGTGATAATCTTCATATTTCCAAGAATAATTGAGAGGAGCAGCCATATAGCATGCGACATGAGGTGTTGGAGTCTATATAAAACATTTATCAACAACCTCAGTAACACTCAACATAGAAATTCCTTGGATAATTTAACAATACAGTAGTTATTTTAAGCCAGTCAGTTAAATGTTTTACCTTTGTTCCCGACAAAGTTTTTCTGTGTCAGTTTGACATGTTGCAGGATGCTAAATGCTACCAAAATCCATAATCCTCATCAGCCATTACAAGCTCTGCACAAAGATGGAAATTCAGAGGTCTACCAAAGTCAGAATACTTTGTTCTAGCAGTCAAGAGCAAAACACCCAACAATTGTTGGTAAATGTGAACCTAAATGGATTTTAAATTGCTAAAATTATCCAATGATTATCATCCCCGTTAGTGAAGCAGGTGACAGAATTTTAAGCTTGCCGATTCAATCCTGCATCGTTCTTTGGGATTTGTAGTCAACATGTCTCCTAAAGTTGTTAAAGCTGCTATATTCAACATTTCAAATTACTGTAGGGTGGATAGATTAACTATTCTGCAGTTCCACTGAACTCTATAATGCTTTTAAGCATCTTTCAGCTTATTGTTATCAGCCAACAACTTTACTGTTTTGGTTCACTCAATCCGCTCTCGTTGGTGCTGTTTTTCGGCCTCAGCAGGCAGCTGTTTGCAGTGAAAAAGCTGGTGAACACAGGGGAGCACTTAGCTGCTAAAGAGCCAGATATTTTCTTATTTTGGTGGAGACCAAAACAGAGCTAAAAGGGGAGTGAATACTGGACTTACAGTCAGAGGTAGCCAGAAACATGACGCCAAATGAATTCTAACGTTGCTCTGCATCTGCTGGATGTGTAAACAACCAACTGCTTGCTAACACGCTAGCCATATCAGCTTGATTACATCACATGGAGGAGAGAGACTGAAACTGAGCAAAGAACAGTGACAGAAATAGAAGTGATCGGTCTAAAATGAGCCAGTGATTTGTTGACTGTCTCTACAAATACTCTGTATGTGAATACTCATACAGAATCTGCTGGATATGTGAAGATCTTAATTAATAAAACAAAGTCCTTTATTTCGATGCATTATAGAATACCTAATTTTGGACTCAAAGGGGACAATAAATATTCATGTAAAGTTACCTTGTATTTATTGGAGAATGGAGGACGTTATTAGCTAGCTGCTGTGAGGACAGTATAATTACAATCAAAGTTGAGACAGACCTCAAACTTTATTAACATGGAGGTGAAAAGGAAATGAACTGTTCATTAAATGTTTGTCACACACAAGAAGTATTTCAATGTTGCGCCAAACTTTCAATGACAAACGACAGTTAGAGGACAGAACAAACTCAGACTTGTTTGTTTATCAGACAACAAGTGAGGGGATTGAAGCAGCAGGGTTGGGGGGTGGGGGGGGGGGCTGACCTCATATCACAATTCCATTTGCAAAACAATTGTATATCACTGTTTCAAGTTACAGGCAGGATGATGCAAATTGATCCTCATATAAAACAATTTTTTCTCAAGATATATAAGACTGTGTTGACAGAGGCTAGGCTAATTTGTTCTGTAAATCGCATGCCGATGCATAAATTAGACTACGGCTCTTGTTGATCAGGCTGAATCTGGGCTACAAAGGAGTGAAGTGAGGATTTGGTCTGTTCCTACTGCAGAGGCTCCCGTCAGTACAGGTCAGTCAAGGATGGCTCGATAGCAGGCTTAATATTGCAACAGACAACATGAATAAAACAAGCCTGATACTGACAGTACCACTCCCTCCATCCATTACTTACAACGGCAGGATATCAGAGCAGTCCTCTGGCCTGGGAAAGCAGACACCCTTACAGTTGAGGCACTCATTAGTCCCTGGAAGTTAAGATGCATGTCATGTAAACACAATGACTTAATGTAGAGCTAAGTTAAACGGAGCTGTCAATCAGTGGCAGTCCTTGACCCTGGTTGGCTGATGAGGGTCCTCTTGGGGCTGGGCTTCCATAGCTGGTCCTGGGCTGGTTGGACCCTTGGCCGTCAGGGTTATGCTCATCAACAATGCAGCACCATTGCAACCAGAGAACAGCTGGAACATCAGCCGAATGACATTGACAGAGTAATGAGCGGAGGGGTAGATTTATAAGTAGCCACAATTAAATCCAGATCAACTGTCAAAATAGTCAAAAGAGAGCCAAAAGAGAGACGAGGAGGCTTAATTTCTTGCAAAGCTTGATCAGTTATCATATACTCTGTGTGTCGTGTGTGTGGGCAGATGGGTGGGAGCTCACGCACAGGCGTGATGATATTTAAACGTTGACAGCATGCCTAGCACTCGTGTCCTCCGTCACTCCGTCTTCATTTCATCTCACTCCTCCAAACACACTGCATGAAATCAATGTGCATCAAGCCTACTCATGCTAAATGACAACTGTGCACCAGCATTATAATTTGTCTGATTCTTGGAAAATGCTCTCATTTGTGTAATTACAGTGCTCATCAGTACTCTATAATCATTTCTTACTGAGATGTAAAGAAGTAGCTAAATAACAGATTCAGACTGTAATATGGGAGCTGTTATTAGGAAGCAGACACACAGTTTTAGCTCCATTTGAACCAAACTCACTAACCAGAATGCTATTATTAAACCATTACGTCACAGTTTATCCCCCTACCTGTGCTCTTACCCGACTTCCATTCAATATGCAACTCCCCTTGTCACCGATGTCCTTGTTGGTGTGTGTATGTGTGTTTGTGAGTGAGGTGTCAGCATTTTATCAGGAATCGTTCAGCTGATGGCCTGTCACCCCCCTTAAGAATGCAGCGAGGAGAGGCGAGGCTCACCTTTGCCACGGCTGACATTTTAATTTGTCACTGTTGGCTGTGCTGTTTCCATCAATAGTACATCAATGCATCAGAACAAATGCCATGGGACACAATGGGATTTCTGGGCTCGATATTATTGATATGCACGGGTTCGATATTATTGATACGAACCTCTGATTAAGGCTTCACTGTTGCAGCTGCAGAGGTAGCCGGCATGGGCCTAAAGGTGTATCAGGAGGGGAGAGAGAGTGAGATGACAACATATCACACCAGAGGAGATAATGCAAAGGTCAAATCTCCAAACATATAAATCTCCATTTAAGCACAGGCACGTGAGGTCATTAAGAGGCCAGCAAGAGAATTACAACAGTTTCCCAAAGCAATGCTTCATTTCAGTGGAACATTTTTATATTTCAGCATGTTCAGCTCATATGAATTCATGCACAGCTAACCAACATCAGCGCTGCATACTTTTCACCGCAGTGACCCACATGCAACCATTTAACACACAGTTCAAAAGGGCGAAGCTTAAGTAATTTACTTTTATGACATGACTGAGTGAATATTTCTGTGTCTTTTTCTGTCTTTCCAGAATAATTCTTGGTGCTTAAAGAAACACAAACAAAAATTGCCTGCACAATAGGATCAGGTTTCGATCACTTGGGCACCTCGGTCAAGAATTCAATTCCAAGTATCTATTTTAGATAATCTTGTCTTCAACAAGACGAAGTGTCTACAGCCGTGCTAGCTACACTGTGAGGCACAGCAGTGTGCCGAGCTAAATTCTAACATCAGCAATGCTGTTAAATGCTTTTTAGCAGATATGTTTACTGTGGTTACTAATTTAATTTAGGGTGTTTGCTTGCTAACATTTGCTAATTAGCACTAAACACAAAGCACAGCTGAGACTGACGAGAGTGCCATTAATTTGCATGCATTTGGCCATAAACCGATGTATAGGACAAATGAAAGATTTGACCTAAATGATGGCACTTCACTCAAAACAACAACTGTCAACTCCATTGTGGCACTGGAGAAAAAGTCAGGTGATCACCAAAGTCATTATGATACACTGTGTGGTAGCCATGAATGTCTGTACCTAATTTCATGGCAATTCATTTAATAGCGATTGAGATATTTCAGTCTGGACCAAAGTGGTGGACTAACTGACCGACCCATCAACATTTTCCATAGAGATCCATAGCCATGCCTAAAGCATGGCTAAAAATTGCGATCACCTAATGCTGAAACAATTAATTGGTTAATCTATTAGTCAATTTTCATAGCTGGTTAATTGTCATTTATCCAGCAAAAGAGGCAAACATTTGCAGTTTACAGCCTCTTCAATGTGAGGATGTGCTGATCTTCTGTTTTATATCACTGTAAACTATATACATTTGAAGGGGTCATCTTGCGAAATTGTGATGGGCATTCTTCACCAAATTTCTGACATGTTATAAAAAGAAAAGCAAACTACAGATTAATGGATAGAGAAAATAATTGCAGCCCTAAAATCATTGAAGTGTATGTTTCCAAATGTGGCATTATGCAACTATCAATAATTTCTGGACTAAGTGTTGTTGTTAAAAAGTCCTCAATCATTTCTCAAACTCTCTTAATAGACACTGATTCTAACACCACACGCACACACACTTACACATTTTCCCTGTCTGGGAGGGTCATTAAGCCCTCATAGTGGCGTCCGTCAGTGCGGCCGAGACACCTCTCCCAGACGTCAATACAGGTTTGGCACACCTTGGCCCACGGTGCCCTCTGAGACCCCACCATTGTCCTGCACATGTCAGCAGAAACAGAAGCCACTGTGTCAGGCTGCTGTTCCCTCCACCATCCCTCCCTCTAAAGCCCTCCATCCATCCCTCGCTCCGTCCGGTCCCAGGGGCAGCAGGTCAATCCTAATTGTATGCTAATCAGGGCATTGCGCACGTCTCTCTAACTGCTGACAATCGATGGGTGACATCAAGGTATTGTAGCCAATGCAAAAGAGAGCCTCCCGAGTAAACAGGGAGGACAGGATGTGGATGCAAAAGAAGTGCCTGTCGGGCTGCCTAAATGGCTTTTGCTATATTCACATTTTCTTTACTGGCAGATCTTTATTTTTTTTTTCTTCTTTGGCAATACGCCTGAAGATGTTTTTTGATTTAGCTTGCTCAGATGAAATGTTACAGCATGAACTTGACCTTAACCTATGTTATCAGAGGCACTTTTGTGAGTAGACTCTTACTCATCGTCAGTACAATGACTATGGCATGATGCGGCAATTGTGAGTGAATGATGCTGGAGATTTAAGGTCTCCATCCACTACTACAGTACTGTCTCTCCCTCTCTCTGTCCAGGCACATTATAATGACTCTCCTCCATAGCGCCGACAAATTTGTTCCGACTTCATGTTAAACCTAAACTGGCAGGTCTAAATTAATGAAACATGGTTAAGCAGAGATGACACAGAATCTGACGACTAAATCCCTCACTATGGAATGTGGGTTTGTAGTAAGCCACTGTGTATGGGTGTATGTGTTTGTGTGCGCATGTAATAGTGTCTGCGCATGTGTTATTGCTTACGTGAGAACCTGAAAGTGCGAACGTGTCTTCCCACGTGTCGGGGAATGCAGTGCGGCTTTGTATTGGAACTGTATTAATGGCCTCAACTGCACGTACAAATGTTGCTAACATGCATATAGCAAAGGTGCAACCAGTAATTTGTGGGAAAAGATGAACAGGAAAAATATAATAGATTGGATAAACATGATATGGTTATCAGTAAATGTAGACAAATTATTCAGTGAACGTTGGTAACACTGTCGGCCTCTCCAGCTGACTGCGTATATCATATTGTGGTACAAGACAGAGGCTAACGCTACATGTCTTAGGCAAAGAGTCAACATGCTCACCAGCTGATGAACCATGTAGAAGACATGGACTAAAGAAAAGAGTTTTTGAGTTGCTGGATTTTGAACTTCCCCAAATCCAATAAAGAGCAGGACAGAGCGGCTGACATTACCCTAAACTCTGATATAGTAGCATCCAGGACTGGCTCCCACACAATATTGGGATACTACACAGTGGACTGACCATGGACTTTTTGATCATCACCAGCAAAATAAATGTAATTAGCTAATGAAATGCTAAGTCTTGGCTTTGTAAGCAGAGCTAGGTTACTACAGTACTATAGGTCGGAAGCTAGTTAGTCAGACATGCTAACATTTGCAGCTTATGTTAGCAGACACACACGGTTTAATACTTTAATGCATTTTTGCTCTCGGTAAAACTGAAAGCAAACACCTGAAATGTTGGCAATAATCCCTCATGGCAGAAGAAGAACCCGTGCAGGTTTGGGTAATCATTTTACAGTCTTTGCATTTGATTTTTCTTACAGATGGCTAACCTGGGGATTTATTCAAAACATGTATGATAGTCTGACTGCTCATTTTTCTTGCCCTATTTGACTTTTTTTAGTGATGTTAACTTGGTGAGTATAATCTTATTACCGATTGGAAGGATGGCCAAGAGTATCAAAATAAAACCTAGATTGTAATGAACCAGAATTATCATTTAACCTTCTAACCCACCTCTTAAATAAGACTTTGACGTTGCATCTACCTCAGTTTCCCTTCTGATCGCATACAATTGCCTCCCAAAATCATTCTCAACTCTCCCTCTCCATCATCATTTATCCACCCTCATCTACCCTGACAGGTCCCATGGTTCTCTCCCTCCTCCTCCCTTTACTGCACCTCTTTTCCCCTCATCCCGTCCCAGATTCTCCCGATAACGGGGTCAGTGTAATCCCGCCATACGTAATCTCCAGCTTAATACTTTCAATCTCCCACGATTAAACACAAAAAGATGTCAGAGCAAGAGCTGGAAAAATGATGCCCCATTGTGCAACAGGCTCAGCAGTTGCTTTGGGAGGAGAGTGGAGGGGTGAGGAAGAGGGGAGAAAGGTAACAAAAGAGAACATGGTTTTATCTGGGCCGGGGGTTAATTCCAAAATCTGTACATCAATGCGGCTGCTCTAACCTGTGTGTAAACACCATATCTGCTTGTGTCCCCAGTGATCGGAGACTATAAGGCTTTGAGTATTGTTGGGCAATAAGGACAGCTGAGGTAATGGATTAAGTGAGAAGTAGCATGTCTGTATTCAAGTGGAGTAGAACAGGGTGCTGTGAGGTTAACAATGCAGAGATCTTCACCATCACTCACTAGCCTTTCATCTCTCTATCCCTTTAACCCCCCATCCCTGCTTAAGGAGGCAGTGCAACAATCACTGTGACACCCTCTGTTCAACATCTTCATTATTCTTTGTATTAAAAACCTCTGTTGTAAAAACAACAACCACAGGTGCACAGCCAGAATTAAACTCTTGTCCAAACTCAAATATTGCCCTTGAAGAATCAAAGAGGGGAACTTTTTGTTGCAAGTAGTGACAGAAAAGCTCCCCAATGTGAGGGCCTTCTGTCATCCCACCGTTACAAACACAAATACACACACCGTCACACACAGACTCAGCTACTGTGTTCATGTGTGTGCTGCTGCTGCTGTAGAGATGGCATTGGGCCAGACCACATGTGTTCTGGAGCTGGGTGGATCTGGACCTTGAAGGGGAGCTGGGGCGATGAGACATGCTTCTGTTAGGAACGCCTGCATTCCCTGCTGACAGGGGCACAGCAGAAGCGACCTGACAATGCCACTCCAGATCGATCCCGCAAGGACAAAGCAGCTGCTTTGAGAGGGAGATGAAAATGGCCCCGGTGACTGGCCTACTGGTGACTTCTCACCACACTACTGTGGAGAGGGGGGATCTTTTTGGTTCTGGATTCTAGCAGCTGCTCCAACCTTTCTGAAATGTATTATTGTGTTCACAGATTTAACAGCATTACAATGAAAGTATGAAGTTGGTGATATTCTATTCCCCCCCCGCATCGTCACCAAATCCCATGACAAAACCATCAGTGAATTTATCCTGTTAACAAGTTTGGTTTTCATAGACCAGCATTCTTGTTCAAAAGCTATTAAAAACACATAAATGAGCAACACTATTTCACTCCGACGTGTTTCTTTATTATGATGAACATGGGCACTGTATCTTATTTTGAGTTAATCCTACATAAATCATCCTGCTGCTGTAAATACTCACTAGAGCCCCAAATGTATATTAATCCATGGGTACAAGTAGTCCCCAACAAATATACTGTCTACTCCAGTTTTAGAAATGTTTGCTTAAAACTACACCTGTTTTAGGAATTTAGTTAACATCTTTAAAAACAAACTATAAATTTTAGATCAAATCTTAGCTCAAGATTTAAGTCCTGACATCACCTCCAGGCTAGCGGCTGTGCCACAAGCTCCATGCAATCTCTAGTAGAGGATATCTCTCTAAAAATGAAATGGGTTTTACTATCCATACTATTTTAAAATGTATTGGTATCTCCTACAGCATGGGATACATTTTTAGATTTAGAATAAATTTTTTAGTGTACAAAAAAAACTACAGCTCCCACTAATTTTGACCAATGTGTAATATGTCAGCATAACTACGGGTTTCTCCCTTGTCCATCCACTCTCTTCTAATATCTTTGCTCAACAAGACCAATAGGCTACTGCCATGCTAGTGGTTCTATGAGGTTGTACTAAGACACAGCAGTGCTTTGAGCTAAAGCATTTTAGTTTATCGTGTTAGCAACGTTTGCGAATGAGCACTAAACACAAAGTACAAAGCCGATGGGAATGTCATTAGTTTGCTACTGAGAGACATACAAAGGCATTGTTGGTTTGAACAATATGAAAATATAGAACATAGAATATTGCCAGCCTTAAACTTAATAGTTCCAGAGATTATTCACAGTGTAGATGTCCTTGTTACATTGTTACATGTGACATTGTTTCTGGAAGGAGAAATTCTTTTTTTGGGGGGGGGGGGATTCTTTTTTTAATGCTGCAAGAGGTTAACCAACCATCTAACATACACACATATAGAAACATGTACCGTAGCTGTTTGCTAAGGTGTAAGAATCTAATTTCTCTCACCCTGTCTGTCACCACACACATAAAAATACACACCACCTTCATCACACACAACAAACACTGCAAAATTTGATTGTTGCAGATCACTGACATTTGTCACAGACCGTCTTTAATAGGGAAACTCGAGCCACGGGGGCAGATGACAAACTGCAAGACTTCCGCTTCTCTTCTTTCACACACTTATGAGAATCCGATACGACTGGAGCAGCACTGGCCCGCTTCCCTACCATGGGGATAAGTTAACAGAAATACAGAGCGGTGGTGAGGGAGAGAGAGAAGCGTGAGTGTGTGTGTGTGTGTGTGTGTGTGTGTGTGTGTGTGTGTGTGTGTGTGTTCGCAACATCAAGACAAAGATAAAGAAATGGAAAAAGGGTTAGTGGGTGCAGCAGAGGGGAGAGAAGGAGAAGCGTGGGGGAGCCAAGGGGGGCCGCATGCAGGAGCGAGGAGGGAGACTTGCAGTTTTTTGGGAGACATGATTTAAAGTGAAAAAGATAGAAGTGTTAGAGATGAGAAGATGAGTTTAAAAGAGTGAAGAGAGTGGAGGAAAGTCAGAGGAGAAACAGAAAACAGCTGGCTTAGAGGAATGCGGCGAAGAAGGAGAAAAACCCCCTTATGTGAAGACGAACCTGCATAATTCATGTTCTGCTCCTTTTAGAAACAGCAGCTTCATCAGGACAGGGCCGCTTGACTGTAGCAATGCAGTGTGTGTGTGTGTGTGTGTAGGTGTGTGTGTGTGCGCACGCGTGTGTAAGTAAGGGAGAAAGTGTGCGTTGCATTGAATTCTGCTTGTAGCGGCACGTTTGTTAGTCGTGCGCTTTCTCTGCGGTTGTACTTTTCACTGTGCTGGTGTGCAATGTGTCTAAGCACACAGGCGTTCACGTACATGTGTGTTTAACTGGAAGTGGGGCTGTGCGCCTTCACCTTGCTCTGCTCTTCACCCTCACTCTCCCTGACTGCACTCTACAAGGCCATTAGAGCTCCCTGAGGCCCGAGGAGGCTGCTCCTCTCTGTGTCTGCTTTCATGTGTCAGTGAGTGGGCACAAGTGTGTGTGTGTGTGTGTGTGTGTGTGCACAGCTGTGTGTGTCAACCCCACAGAGTGCACGGTAAAGTTGACCCGTAGTACGTTTTTTTTTTATTTTTTAAACCCACTATGAATGGATGCATGTGCAGGCCATGTGTACCTTCATGCTTTCATTATCAGAATGTGGACAGACGTTCTTCTGTCCCTGTGTGAGAACTGTTAATGCACAGGTGCGTATAAGTGTGTGTGAAAGAATACAGTATGAATCCCTGTGTGTGAGGCACTACTCCAGCGGCAGCAGCCTGTGCATACAGTGTGTGCAGCTGCAAGCAAGCCTCGGCATGGTTGTGAAGGGACTCAGCAGGCAGCGCTGGTCTGATCAAAAGATCCCTGGGTCTCTGAAATACACATTTCGGGCTTTACCAGTGTTGACTGCTCGATTAGCACGCTGAGAACAAACATCACCATACAAATACATGGATAAAAAAAAAAACATTCTTAAGAAGAGTCGGCACTCCCACCCACTCTCCTCACAACCAATATGTTAAAATGTGACAATGTTGTTACAGCTCTGAGCAGAGAGACAAAAGGGAGAAAAAGCAAAGGAGAGAAACAGAGGGAGAGGAAAAAGAGACATCTTTTCTGCTGGAAAGAGCAACGTATTAGTCACAGTAGTTATCTCAGATGCACAACAAATGTCATCAGAGGGAATATTGGGTAAATATTTCCAGTTTTATAAACCGATTACAGTAGCATAACGTCCACTAACCTGTAAAAAAAAATAAATTTAATATACACAGTGAAATGTACTGTGAATGAAACCTAGTCATGGTTCGTACCATTCACCACAACAACTGTTGCATACGGTCTTCTGTGGCTCTGGAGGAGCTTTGCCAACTCAGAGAAACAAAAACATAACTACTGTAATAACAAATCTTCAGAGATGGCTCAGTTTTGGGCACGAAGAAGGAAAAATACATTATTGATTGCATTATGGGGATTGTAGGATCCAGCGTTTTTGGAGCTTGATCCATATTAGGGACTTAAATCTTCTAGAGTCTTCCAGCTTTATGGAATTGCAAAACAAAATTGTGTACACTTTGAAGCGCATGCTAAACATGCTACAAGACAAAAAAGAGAGTCATGCTATCCCTGTGATTGTTCCCCCGCCTCTCACCCAATGTCAGTTAGGATCGGCTCAAGCCTCCCCACGAGCCTCTAAGGATAAGCTGTAAAGGTAATGGATGGAAGGATTTATTAAGCAAAATTAATGACATTTGTTACAAGTCATAACCCTTGGGCAAAGTATGCCTTTTATAAATTATGGAAAATGGTTGCTCTATTACCCCCCCATTTTCTCTGCCTTTTTTCAGCACTCAGTGAGGAATTCATGGGTTAAGAAATAGACTCCTTTTTGCATTTAAACATCTTTAAAGAATAGGTTTGTGTCCATACTGTATGTACATTGAAATAGTTATTGGTTGGTGTAATCACTCCTCCATTAACAGATATTTCCTTTCCTGGTGCCAAGTGTGAAAGATAGAGGGCAAAATTCTCCTTCGTTCCATGTAAAAAAATGTTCATCTAAAGCCAATATCATTTAGTCAAATCAAGTGGGTATCTTCTGTAGTTAAAATTCACTCTTTGTTGCATTTCCCTGGACAATGTTTTCTTGGTGAGCTGCAGTGAAGGGATAGTAATGCAATAAGCCTTTGGAAACTTTGGACGATAGTCACTTGGTTTGACTAACTTTGACTGCTGAAGCGTCACAGCTTTGGCTGAACTTCAGAATGCATTTATTCTCTGGACATTCGTATGTGATCTCTACATGCCTAGTGTGGACATGAGGAACAATGGCGTCAAACAATAACTTTATCGATGTACATATGAGCATGTATGCACAGGAAAAACAAGTGAAACCTGTCCTTTAAGACCACAGTCATATCAACAGCAACTGCCCAGCATGGAACTCCAATCAAATATTAGTGTGGTATAATGTTTGTGCTTAAGCGTACCCCAGGGTTTTAAATATGTATTTTGACGGTTGTTTGGATTTTAAAGTTATTCAACAGAGTGACTTGATAAGCAGAGTGTTTGTGGGATCCCTTCCTATTACTCTGGATTATAGCTTGTCCAAATGCATTCATTAGGCTGCACCTTTGCATTTTGATCTGAACATGGATTATAGTTAATTTACCAGTGTTGCCCTCTAACCTGTGCAACATTCACACCTGCTTTCATGCTGGAATGAGTGGAGTGGAGGTCATGGGAGAACACAGGAGGCACTCCTCTGAGTGAGTATGCAACGCCCACAAAACTCATCTTAAATCCACCACGAAACAAGCAGCTTTTTGATTCTCACTAATTATGAAATGGTTAAACATTCTGTGCGTGTTCCTCAGCTTGAGCTGAGGTGCCGTACAGCCGCAGCCATCCACTGGCCCTCAGATGAGGCTCGTCAATTAGAGCACAGGCCGAAGCGCGGCATGTTAATTTGTGGTAAAATATTCCTCCTCCAGTGCTAATTAGGTGCTAGCTGTGGTCGAGGAGCGCCGTTCGCCAAGCGAGAGCAGTCCGTGCTACAGAGCAGTCCCCCGGTATCGTTTGGCTGACCAAAGCAGCCGCGATAACAGGGAATTATTTTAATTAACCGGTGCCGCCTTCTGCGGCTAATGAGCCTAGTTAAAACGAACCCGACATCTTGCTGCAGCATGCATGTTCCCGGCTCCAGAACCATGGATCATACAGTCAAAACACAAAATGTGCGTATAAATAAGTTGCAAGGTAAATAAATAAAGAGTCCATGCATAGATAAACAAGTACTTTGAATATAGCATGCACAACGGCCACTGTGGCACTGATGGTAGAAGGCATCAGAGTCTCACGGGAAATGCCAAATAGTGTAAGCGCATGTGTGTGTGCACCAATAGGGACGATGACCATGACATGCAGGGAGTGACGGTGTACTGAACAGAGGAGACAATAGTCTTTCACTCCTGGAATCTTTTAGTCCACATTGAGAAAACAGAATGATGAATTTCCTGTGTGAATGTGGGAGAAGGACACTTTTTTCTTCTCTCTCCTTCCGACTGAGTCAGAGTGAGAAAAGAGGAGGCTTTGAAACTCTGCCCAGTCTCCTGCACAGAGCAGCAGAGGAGGGAGAAAGAAAAAAAAAAGGAGTTGGCCCTCATCGCAGTTATTACTCTTCAGTTGTGTAACAGCGACATTTGCCCCAGTCTGAAAAACATTCATCTCTACCTCCGAACCACCTGCATTCTCAGAACTGCTGGCTATGGATATCGCGCCTTCACCTACAAAAATATCTCAGTCACATGCAGGTGACACTCCTTTTATTACTGCATATGGATAGGGGAGTTAGTGTAGTACAGTAGGCAAAGATGTTAACAAAGCTGCCGAGCTGGCAGGAGCAGAGACCTGCAGTGTCACACCGTGACAGCGTGTTTTAGTGTCTATGTATGCATTCAGAGAGGTGACAGCACATGTGCAAATGTTGCGTTGCTTTGTATTTCCAGAGCCTATGACTGGGAACGAGCTCTGGATTCTGGGAGCTGACACAGGAGACCAGGCAGTGTCACGCTGATGAGGTAATCACAGCTCCAACAGGAGCCGAGCTACACCGCTAACTAGCAGCTCAGACAACCTGCCCCCCCCTTGTGTCCTCTCACATGCACACTGCAAACGACTAACCTCAAGTCAGCGACTCCGGCCTGTAGTGAAATGCTACAGTGGCTCTCATTACCTTTACATGGGAGCTGAACTTTCAATTAGTCAGTGTGGCACCTTCATTAGCCTACCTGTATTTACCTCTTCGAACTGGCTAATGTGCTGTACTATAACACACACACACCTTACTATCATACTTTGCCTCTCATCTAAAATCAAGTGATGCTGCTGGCGGCAGCAGCCAAGGTTATTTGATGAGAGCTGGAGGTGTATGTGATGTGAATTCACTCACCGGATTGATTCCTCCTGTACGTCCTAATGATCAAACCCTGGCGGATTTAGAGGATAGTCAGGCCCCTTTATGAGAGTGTGGAGGATACTGGTGCACAGGGAAATGAGATACTGTAGGTACACACCGTTACAGTCGAGAGGGCCAAATTAGAGGCTGTTTCATGGTTTGAGCTGCAGATCATGTTCGTAGTGAGAGGAATAACCCAGTTCATCTTATTAATATGAATTTGACAAGCTTGCAGTGGAATGTCTACAGCATCTTACAGCTTTCTGTTTTTTAAGACGCTGGATGTGTTGCATAAGCATTTTCAGTATTTAGCCTAAGGCTTTTTCATGGAATTCCTACATATTTAAAATGACGAGATGCGAAATACATGGTGGGAAAACAAAAAGGAAAAATATTTCTGCTACTGTACTACTTAAACATCTAACAATAGGAAGGTTAACCTAAATTACAAAAAACAACCCTGTAAACCCTTTAAACCCTGAGGAGTTGAAACTATCCAGTATAATTTATTTACTGGCAATTTGGAAGAACCAGCCCTTTAAACTTGAAAGATCAGTCTGATATGAGGAAGAAGAAAAATACAGAAAAACTTGTTCAAATGACAGAAACTGAGGGAGAAATGGAGAATAGAGAAATAGAAAGGAGTGGGGGGGGGCACCCAAAAACAAACAATCTCCTAACATAAAAAATGTGGGAACTGAGATGGAGGTCTGTGGTATTTCCTAGGTTGCACCCCCCCCATAAATCAGACTTTGTAGCCAGAAACTCATTTTTGGATTTAAACAGGTCTTTGCTCGCTATGATTGAGCAAGTGGACGCGTGTGTGTGACAGTACAACACGGCACTAATGAGATCCCAAACCAGCACCAAGCAACGCTGGAATTAGTGCCTTTCACACCACCACCACCACCCCCTCCTCCCCCTACACCCAACAGCTCCTAACCCTTCGACTGGCTTTATTAAAACCTGGACATGAGGCAGAATTGAAAAATGAGCTGAACTCAGTCTCGGCTTCAAATGGACGCAGGCCGGCTACTGTGCTCTGGGGGAGCGAGGGGAAATGACCTATGAAATATAGCCTTGTCTTTAAATACAATACAACCCTTGTTATGCACATGTAGAGTGTGGGCTGCACACACATTCGCACACCTCATCCTACGCACCCACATGCACATGCCAAGCATCGGAGCAATTATGTGAACAGTATTTCACATAAGAGATGGAAGCGGGCAGGGCGCTGTGTGATAATGAAGTCTTTGCTTGAGACAAAGTCCGAGGAGCACTGAATGCTCTGATTTGCCAGATTACAACTGAGTAAACAGTTATCCACGCGCCAAATAGCCAAGGAGGTATGAAAATGATGCATTTTAAATAAGGTCTCTCAACACAGTCTCTCGGTGCTGCAGCCAGCTCACACACAGTGGGCCCAGCAGATGACAGAGCTCAGAGAAGTAAAGCAAACACTGTGCATCTTCTTATCAAAGGGCACCTGCTGCCTCTGACTGGTTTTAATGAGGAATTAGCAGTAAAAGACAAACAAACAAATTCTGAATTTACTATTCAGTCTCGTCTTGCAGTTCTCCACCGCGCTCACCCCCCTCCCCACACCCACCCTCCCTCCCTTCCCATCAAAGACCCGAGCAGATCTGAGTGATGGGAGCTTTCTTCACTCCAGAGCTGTGAAATCTTATTGGCTCGTTGCAGCTCATGCTTCGCCGTGTTCTCATTGATTTCTTTTTTGCTTTTAAGAAGGGGGTTACAATACTTTCTGTGTTTGACTGACCAACTTATTAGTTGTGCCTCACAGAACAGCAGGGAGTATGTGTTCCTTGTCATTAAGGTGCTTTGCTAGGTCATTAGCAGTGGATCAGGACTGCAGCACAAGGGGGAACGATGCATAAAGAGACACAGACACACACACACACACACACACACACAGAATAAGCGTGGGTGGGTCACCACTGACTTCTGCCCATGGCCTCGCTCTGTAGATGATTAAAGCCAGTAGTGACGGAGAGAAACATGCGTGTGTGCACAAATGCAGAAACAAACATACGAGCTCACACACACACACACAAAGATTAAACCTGCACAGTGGGGCCGCAACAGACACAGGCGAATAAACAGCTTTTGATCAGCGTTCAGGAGAAAGATGGTCCACATAAAAAAACCTCACAAAACAGCGACAGTGGCAGAACATGTTCTGCTGCTTAGTAACGCAGACGGATCATCAGTACTCTGTCACAAACTGTACAGCACAGAGTTCAACTTTAGACAACAGATTAACATTTTAAATCTGAACCTTTTCTCCTGGCTGCTTTTTTCCCCCCTCGTCCTGTCTTTCTCGCTCTCATTAGTCGAGCACATTAGCTTTCCCGCAACTCTTACAACCAAAGAAAGGAAAAGAGAGCCTACGGCAAAGTGACCTTCTGGGGATGGAGAGAGGCCAGGGGGAATTCTCTGACACCACTGATCTCCACCAAGTTCAGTCTCAGCTCAGACAAAACTCTGATCTGATGCAGCCATCAGTGATTGACAGGGGAGATGGGGGGAATTTTAAGTACCGTCTCTGTGCAAGGGAGATCATTTGACTACAAACTGACACGTCTGGTGATGGCTGTTGGCAAATTTTAACCCTTGAAGAAATGTCACAAAGAGAGATCTGAGGTGAAGAAAGATCTTACGTTTGATTACAAAGTGAGGATACACACGGGAGAAGGTTGATCAAAAACTTGACTTCTACAGTTCCTCCTCGTAGAATTAACCTGATAACTCCTGAAAGTCTTGTGTACAAAATGTTGAGATTTATTCAACATCGAGACTCCAGTCTTAGGAAGTAGCCGGGGCAGCTAAATTAAAAGGTTGCCGTTTGTGTTTTTTCTTCATTCTCACCACTGCAGCTATATCAAATTATGTGGCAATAGCTCTCTGGGACACCTGAGAGACCTCCAGTGGCCCAGTATTACCGCTGGACCCTGTCACTGTCAGCGCTTCTGCACAGACCTCTGCTCAGCATGTCATATAACCTGCAGTTCACCAATTTTGTTTGTGCAGTCCCACACATCTGCGCAACAAAAGTAACTAGAAATGGATTGATACATAGAAGTCTAGAGCCAAAGACAAAGAAATATATTTCAGATTAAGTAGAAGTTGTAATATTTCTTTTTTTATTAGAATAGGACATGAAATAGCCAGTATTATCCTGTGCACATATATTATAATAATTGTGTGCACTGGGAGTGTAAAACCTTAGCTGTAGTTCACCATTTTGGGAATTGCGATAATTCATTTTCTTACAGAGCTAGATTGAGTTGGATAGGAGACTGATACCACTCTCATGCCTACGCATTAAATATGAAGCTACAGCCAGCATCTGGTTAGCTTAGATCGGCATAAAGAGTGGACACAGGGGGAAACAGCAAGCATGGCTCTGTCCAAAGGTAAAAAAAAGACAAACATCTGCCTACCAGCACCTCTAAAATGTGCTCATTACAACAAGATACAACTAAAGTTTTGAGGCTAAGCTAAGCTAGTCTGGAGAGTAACACAACACTCCCCGAAAATTTTGTTTTTGCAGAGCTCCAGTGATTAACTTATGACCTTGCTGCAGTAATGCTGAAGGGTGTGTCAGCACACCGTGACTCCACTGTTGGGTGTGGTTTCAGGTGCAGCAGAGGACACTTCTGACCAAACCCATTAGTGATGCTGCATGGTCAGAGGTGAAATACACCTGAGACATTTATCCAGAGAGTCACTGAAACACTGCTTTTCAGCCTGATGGTTAAGGTACTTTTAAAAAAAGGTATTGATCCTCACATCTAGCTCAGCAAGAAATGGAGTGTGTATATTTTCCAAAATGTTGAATTATTCATAACATTGTTAGCCCAGGTTCACATAGGCCTACTTTTGAAATCTTCGACTTCTATCAAAATGTAAGAAAGCTCCTCATCTCTTCTCAAAAAGAGCTTATTGAGATGCAGAGATGTATTAAAATGTACACACACTATAATCATACTATACATAATGATTTAATTTAAACCTTTATTCATGTTTATCTTTCAAATATGTTGTCTCACTGTAGTACTACAGTTTTAAATTGGATGCAGGTAAACCTACAAGCCTCCACAATCCATGTTTATTTTGCAGCCCAGACACCAGATGCTACCACAGCCTCACTGGCCTTGCAAGACAATAAGGCCAAAACTGAGGGTCGAAAGTCTTCTGAAGACAGCCCAGCAGATTATAAGAACATTGAATGGTAGACAAGAAAGGAAGTGAATGAAGGTCTTGTGGTTCAAACAATAAGAATGGTATTCAATTTAAAACATGAAAATAAATGAATCAAGGAAGAAGTTAAAAAAGTAACTGCAGTACAACTTTGTGCAAGTTCTTGTGTCTCCAAATCTCTACAATGATGGTGTGAGGTGCAAAGTTAGAGTGACCCACAGAGTCACAGTGGCTACATTTAAACAGTAAAAACAGTCAAACTGTAGTCCATACACAACAGATGTATTTGTTTTTTAAGGTAACGATCAAAAAGAGATACATATGACTTCACCAATTATTATATTAACACCTTGTAGCCACTGTGGTGAACAACGGTAATCATACAGACATAATATTTAAGACGTTTACACGCTTGGATGACATTTTTCAACACAGTTTGATCCAGTTGCATGGACTTCCAGTGGCCCCCTTCGCCTTAACATTAGCTGCTACTAGCATACCACAACCAAATCTGACAGAACAGTAGGCAGTCAAGTTGTATTGTGGAAAACGTAGGTGCCAGGTTTTGACAAGGAAGAAAAATTAGTGGGGGAAAAAGACTATATCTCTGCTTCTGTTGAATCAAACTTAATTTTTTATTTTGTCTGTCCACCGTGAGTCTGAGAATGTTATAAGAGTGCAAAGCGAAATCGGTGGAGTACTCTTAATTATCATGTTATATCAAGACTCAAACTTGTCATAAAAGTAATGCTAATTACGTGTGGGGGGGAGGACATCTGGTGTCTGCAACGGCTACTTCCGACTGCCATGGTTTCTAATATATAGTCACGGCTCAGCAACTGTTCCACACTCACCATGGAGTCTCTTATTTGATCACCTTTAAGTAAGACTCATTTGGACCCAGAGTTCCCCAATTTGAAAGTAATTACTGTAGCTTTGCCTGGATTTTCTCTTGTACCAGGATTTTTTATTAGGAAACGTACAACACAAGAGAGGCACACAGAAGGCATTACAGTATGTTACACTTTCAGCTAAGACGGCCATATGTATGAAATAAACAATCATGACCAAAAATGGCCTTAAAATATAATTACCCAAAGGATATGCCTTCAAAAATAAAGACAAGCTGCTGGTCAGCCCCAACATCGACACTGCATGCAGATCATACATCCCTCTCTACCCTCCAGCTCCCTGGTCTTCTTACTCCACCTCTTTCTTTTGACTTGGTATGAGGCATTCCTTAAAACACACTGCCAGACTCCACAACACAAGCCAAAGATTCAGGCACTGTGATGTGAAGTCTGCTGGCAGGGTCCAAGGACCAGTGGCAGACAGAGCTAAAACAGAGTTGACCATAGATCTGAGTAATGGTGCATTAAGGTGGTACAACAGTTCCGTTCCAGCCCAACTCGGCCAGCAGTGGGGGTCATGTTTGAATAGATTGTGCAGACACAGGTCCAATATGGTCCTCTTGGCTGGCAGAGATTCAGCTTGAATTTACACTGTTCAGACATAGAACTCAGTGTGTGTATTTGTGTATATGTATGCAAGTGTGTGAAGGAGAGGCGGATGGTGGGGGTGGCAGGGTGCAAGGGGGGCGCTTGATGTCTTTATTCTGTCGTCTCACTGGGGGGGAATAAAGCAGGTGCTTACACGGCTCAGCACTTCCCTATGACTGTGCCAGCGCCGGGAGCAACCACACATCCAGTGTTAATCACCATGTTCCCTGCCATTTCACTCACAAGCGCACACACACACAGTAAAAAACAGACACACTTGGGGCACCCCAACTGCCTGCAGGGAAACAGGGGGCTAATCCAACAGTGATCTAGTGACTCTGGAGAGAAACCACATGCACAGAGGAATGTCACTGGCTTAGTGAGGGGAGAGTGTGTGTGTGTGTGTGTGTGTGTGTGTGTCTTAGACTGCAATTGGGGACAAGACATAGGCATGTTTTAGGCATAAAGTATCAGGAAAATAATAAAACTATATATTTATTACCAAGACTAAGGGTCTACAACCACACTAGCTGCTCTGTGAGGCTGTACTTGAGCTAAATGTTAAGCATGTGTTTAGCAGGTAATAGTTACCAGGTTCACTATTTTGGTTTAGTGTGTTAGCATGTTAACATTTTCTAATTACAACTAAATACAAATTACAGCCATGGCAGATGAGAATGGCATTCGTTTTGCGTTTCAAAGTATTTAGAATGTATCTTCTTGAATATTTGTATCAAATTTCATGGCAAGCCATGTAATAGTTGTTATGATATTTCAGTCTGGACCAACCAGCCGGGCGACCAACATCACCATCCTTTAATAAACACTGCTAGCATGGCTAAAAATTATTCCAGATTTCAGCTTACAGCTTCATGCAAGTTATCTAGGAAGGCAGACATGTAATAACACTTATTTCAACACTCCTTCATAAAAGCAGCCCTGTGTGAGTATGTCGAAGCTCTGTTTTCGATTCAATTATTTTGTTAGTGTGGGTGTGTTTCTGTAAGCACTACACTCACATGATTACAGGCAAACTAATAACAGGAGGTGGAAGGCGAATTGAGAGAAGAGGGAAAAAAGCTAAATCAAACAATAGAAATAGACAAAGATTATAGCGATTAACCAGATATATAAAAATAAGTAGGTTGGCAAGAGGGAGAAAATGATGGCAAGAAGGATGAAGCAGATAAACGGAGAGAGTTGAAGCAAACAAACAGTTTGGACTCTCCTGGGAAGGATCTGTTCATCCCACACATATCAATGGATGAAGGAGAACAAATGTTCCTGGGCCCACAAGTCACATAACAAAGATCGGACCTTGCCACAGTTCCATCAGATTCCTCTGAGCTTCTATTGTTAGAGCACAATCCCCACAAGACACCATGAGAACGAGCATGGATAAGCAGCTCAACCTTTAGAAAATATGTCTCCTCTTTCTCAGACTAGCGCTCGGAGGCCGTGGAGGGATGCTGGGACACTCTGTTCACAATAAGGGTGAGCTTTGACTGGAGTCCAGAGCTAAAGAGTTCCAGAAATTTACAGACAGGAGACATTTAGACTTATTTGTTCTAGTAAGACATGCCATTGAGACAGCATGGACAATACAAGGGCCTTGGAACTGTCAAAATTTAGTTATTTGGTTACATCTGTACACGCCTATTGCTTTCAGTTCAGTTTTATTGTAGTAAAATCAACAATAAAGCCAGTTATTAGTAACAATCGGCTGTGCTGCGTATATATTTCTGCCACTGGAAATGCTGTTGTATTTCAAGGCCCTACAAATCCACACAGGTGTTCTCAGATATCCTGGTTGATCAGACCTCTGCTCATTTATGTATGCGAGGTCACCAGAGTACACTTGAAGATACACAATAAAGATGGTAAAGATGCAAGTTGTCCCACCTTAAGAGATGAAAGAAAACTAAGACACAAAAGCACTGCGTGGACGTGTACAGTATACACAGTCCTTTAAAACTCTCCCAGTAGGTGCATTCAAAAAGTCTCCTGAGATTTAAGAGTCAGCTGACTTTTTTTTCTTTCTTACATTATCCATGTTTGCTTATTGTTTGTCTTCTTGGTTTGATATTTTTTGACAACAAAGCTCATTAATAGGCCATTTTCAACGCTGACATTTTGGCACGCCATTACAGGTGTGATTAATAACGTGATGATGATGATGTTTCAGCAACCCGCTGTTATGCATGCACGCTCACTCCACTTGCTTACTGGGAGGATTAAATGAAGCAGAGCCATAAGTGATGTTACTGGTTACACCTGTGCTTCTCTTGGTATGACAAATCAAAAAGTCTGTAATGAAAAAGGTCAATAAAAGAGTGCAAACATTGCATTCTTTTCCAGGGTGGATCAACGGACCTTTCACAGTGACCTGTCACACCAAGAAAAGCACAGGTGTGTAATAACATCAACCATGGCTCAGTTTCATTTAGGAGTGACAGGCCCAATACAGCACACGGGCCCTGGAGGTGGCACATTTATTATTCACACTTGTGTTTGACACATTGTAATGTGTCATGATAAAGGTCTATTAGCTGTTTGCGTGCGATTTGATTATTTTTTTACATTTTTAATAATAAGTGTGCCTAAAATAAGGCAATTATTTAAAAAACATTATTTTGGTTTTTCATAGTTGTATCCTTTTTTCCCCCCTGACCAAAATATTATGCAGAATTTGTATTGAATCCGTGGCTGTGTAGCCACAGATAAAGCCAAATTTGACCTTTGTATCAGTTAGTCTTTACACTACTAATAAAAAATATCATTACAGTTGCGACAACACAAAACCACACACTGTATGCTGCAAAGGTAAGGTGAGAATGTTTCTACAGAATTTGGAGCAGGCACACCATTCAGCAGATTTACATGATATACTCATTGTCACTTTTGTCACTGTATGCAGACACAAATAGGAAGCCAAAATTCAAAGGTAACTTACTTGGACAGCGGTCAGGCAACAGGAAGACAACAAGTAACACATGTCAGGAAACAGATTTCAGGCACCTGAGAATGGCTGGAACACTAATTGCAGATGAGGAGCAGCTGGGAAGGCAGGCAGCAGATCACAGCTGATTAGGGACGATTCACAGGTGTGAAAGACTGGGGAGCACACCGAGGGCATCTGGTGGACAGGTGAGGAATGGCTGAGACAGAAAAGTGCAGGCTGTTAGATCAGAAGCCGCAGGACAGGAGACAGAGAGGACAGACCAGCTGCAACAGTACTGTCTACACTTTTTCTGACGGAACAAATCAAGCATAAAACGATTAAATTATTTTACTCATTCATTATTAAGTTGGCAAGTTGTTACTTTAGAATGAATGTATTCTGTAAAAAACAATAACTGTACTCAAAAGCTTGCAGGGGTCACCAGAAAACAGAAAAGGTGAAGATTTCTTATTAGATTTTTTTAGTTTAGTTTGTTTTTTAATTTTGAGAACAAACAGAATACTCGCATACAGAAACTGCCACATGGGATGAATGACAGCCACCCTAACCTTGCTGAGAATTATAGGCTCAAACATGATCCTAACCTTCAAAAGCACATTTTCTCTGGGCAAAAAAAGCCTATGAACTTGACCACAGAGCTACAGAAGTGACACAACAGTGAAATGCTTGTGAAATATGAATTACGGTCTCCCTAGACAAAACAAAACCTATGCCATTAAAATGCTCGAAGGTGTTTCCGGGTGAGAGGTTATGAGAGCTGCACTCAAGTCAGAGACTTAGATTTAGAGAGAATTTTCAGTGTTTTTGTTTTCACTTTAATGATCTCAGCATCTAGCAGCCATTAGGGGAACTGGGCTTTGTGTACTTCTGCACTGCTTCAAATTCAGCTATAGTGGTTGATGCTTGGGAGCCAGACAGGCGCTTAAAGGTGTTTAGACATAATAATTTAGACACCCAAAGTATACAATATAGTACAGTAAGTGCAGGTGAAAGAAGAAGAGATGTGATGGGTTATAGGAATACAGTGAGAATGAGGCAAGATCCCGACCTTATGGTTCTGTGGTTTCAATCTCTCCTTTTAGTTGTGCCGGTCTCACAAACATATTGATCGTGTTTACATTAACAGCTACGTGGAGAGCTGCAGAGGAGAGGCCGGCATGCCTTTGCTGCAGTCCTGGGATCACTCAGACAGAGGAGGGCTAATCTCTGGCCAGACCTCCACCCACTACCTGTTTCATTCCCATCCTGAGTGGACAGGAGAGGTACTCCTACTAACACCCACTGCCTCTGCCCCATCACCCCACGTCTGCATGCTGTGGGAAAATACACCAATACTTGCACAAAAAAGCCTCAGACTAATCAAAGTGCATATACACAATCACCTATTTATATAGGAACAGCACAGAAAAAAGTGAAAGACATAGAAAAGTGAAGATGCTCATGTATGATGTGGTGCACATGCTGTGCAAAGGCAGGAAACACGCACACACTCAAATACACATGCTCATTCACGCACCGGATAACACAGCATGCACTCTGACAAGCCATGACTGCAGCAGACAGACTTAAAAGCATGGGGGAAATCATCTATTTGTGGTGGGGCAGAAAAAATAATTGCATGAGAATCAATGTTTTTTGTCTGGATCTAATAAGGGAAATATCAGAGAGTGGCAGAAGAAATGCCTTTAAGTCCTGCAAACCTTTGGTCTGTACTGAAGTCATACAATGAACCACAGCACCTACTGTAGGGTGCTGGGTCTCATGGTAATTAGCACAGGCTCCATCACAGACTGTCACTGGTGGCACTGATGTATGTTCACAGGGATGTTTAAAGGCATTTGAAGCAAGAGGAAAAAGAAAAGGCAAAAAGGCCATGAAACACTGCGGCCAGAAAGTGTAAAACACTACATCCAACAAAGCAATTTGTATATGAACTAAAAAGTGGAACTGAGCATTGTCAATTGATATATGATACTAATGTTCAAAGTACGATTACTGATTCAATTATTGATTCTTGAAATAAACCAAACATTATGCATTATGGAATTGTGGCATTAACTTCGATTAATTTTGCCACTTGGGGACAGCAGAACAAGCTCTAAACCCAACATTGATATATTATTTACCACTTTATAGAATTAATATGGCTAACATGTTAGAAAACAGTTGCTAATTTACACATCCAGCAGACATGGAGCAACATTAACATTGAGAGTTGCATGTGTCCAGCCAAGGAATGTGGATATTAAGTCCAATATTCACTCTGTTTTAGCTCTGTTTTAGTCTCCACCAACTCCTGAGCTAAATATCTGCATCTTGAGCTGCTAAATACGCCACTATGTTGCCATGGGTAGCGTACAGTTGGGTTTGTCAGAGTGAGTTTCTTGGTGCGAAAAACGTGGTTGATAAGAGGAAACCAAAACAGTGAAATAACAGACGAAAAAACAAAACAAGGCATTGAGCTGAAAGATGCTAATATGCACTTTAGAGCCGAGGGGAGTCGGGTGGTTATTTTCTGTGGTTTTGTCACCATTTGTGAGACCTTTCACACGTAATTTGACCCTTTGCTAATACAAAAGTATTGATTAGTGCAGCTTTGATCACTTAAATTTGTGAATTTATAAATATTGTTACAGCATAAATCTAAATGCAGAAAACAAAATCAACAATGTTGTATTATCTTTGAATATGTTGTTACTCAAATTACAAATATACTGTTTATGATATTTTTAGGCCTGATATTGATCATTTATTCTCCTGCTGTCAATCAGATGGTTGTACTGCATTGGAAGAGGAAAGGCCATTAAGAAGACGACAGGGTTGCAGCTAAATTGGCAGAAAGTGAAACTTAGAATTGGAGCCCTCAGAGCCAATAAAGTCAGACTAAACACTTTAGAAGAACTGCTTGGAGAGAGAAGCGGCAGCCAGATGAAGGGTTGTTTACATCTCATTTTGACAGGGGAATTATGTTTGCTTTTCTTCTTTCTATCTTTCTTCTTAATCTTATTCTTCTTCTGCTTTGAAGGCACCATGAAGTCAGAGACAAGGTTTGGAAATGTATCTGTTACAAAAATATCATAAATATATTGTTTACACACTTGTTACTTGAGTGAAAGTTACTATACTGTCACTTTACACCAAGAAACTCATATTATCCTCTTACTGTATTTTCTGTATAGCTCTTGAAATTGCCCTGAAAAGTTAAGCACAAAACCTGTAGAAACTCACTTTTAGTTATATGTGTTTATTAACCTTTGTAATATTTTGAGTTTTGTTGATTGTTTGCGATTGCCATGTGTTTTCTAACATTTCTTTGTATTGGTTTTGTTACTTTGTGTCATGAAATGTTGTTTGTGCATTCATGATGATAATGATCGGCATGGATATTATTACAGGACATAACACAAAACACACACACGCGTAGAAATATAATATACTATAAATAAATTCCTCCAACCTCATATCCATTTCACCTGCAAATCCGAGGTTGACCGATGACCTCTTGGATGTAGAGCTCTCAAAGACACAAGCCTCATTACCCAGGCTCCTCTGTTGCAGAGCAGGGTCTTATTTACCCCCGAGGAAGGACAGAAATAAACAAAGACCACTGCTGGTTGACTGATGGAAACAAAACACCACTGCAGCAAAAGGTCAGAGTGGCCGTCTTCCTGTTCAGTGCCCACTGGCTTTCAATCATAAAAACTCACAATGATGCTCATTTGTGACATTGTATTAATAATGAAAGAAGTGTCACCCCAACACAGCATTTACACATGACAATTATATTATATGACCTGTTCAGCCTGAAATGGGCATCACTGACAGGTTAAACCTAGTCTGCCATCAACAGTGACTGTTTAGTAAAATTTTAACGTTAGAAATTTTTCTAGCTAAGAATACAAGAATACATTAAAAAGTCATGAAGTCTCAAATTCACAGACTATGAAACACAGGCACCCCCATGTGTCTCATTCTGGAGGGAAAGGACGAACAACAAAGTTTAAGTTTAAGAGACTTAAGTTTTGGCTCGGTGATTTGGTGAAGAGCTGTTCACTTTTACAAATGTTAAACTGTGCTGTCCATACATACAAAATATGCAAAGTAAATAAAACTTCAACAATCACCGTCGAGTTAATAACCCCTTTTTAATACATGACATCATGAGACATATAAGAGCTGCTCTCACTGTACAATGTCACTGTCTCCAGTCGGTGAAATGGACAGGCACTATATGTAGATAGATGAATGAACGGCGTCCACATGTGACGAAGAGGGGTCAGCATGGCGGAAGAACCTCTGGGTGGGACGAGGGCGAGGTTGTATGAGCAAATCAATGAGACGAAAAGCTGGTATTGATTCTGCTGGATTTATCCCCCCCCCAATGTCAACACCGGGCGTCAGTGTGAGGAAGAGACTGTGCCCGGTTTGCCCTGAGAGCAGCTGGATAAATCTCATTCCCTTCTCTACAGCTCATTTAATGAAGGACATAATGGTGTGAGTAGGCTGAACGACTGTTAGTAGACCATTCTGGTGAACAGACTGTAAATCTTTTATCCTCCTCTAGACCTGACTTTAATTTTCTGCTAAGCCTGAGTTATAAATCTGAAATGGCATATAGGTGGTTATGCTAGCACATGGCAGAAGATGTGTTCACCTTTGGTTACATGAACGTTCGAGATTCAATATTTCCAATGCATACATTCATGCTCAATAGAGAAGCACTTAATTTGATGCTGATGTAATGACTGTTAAAATAAATCAATAAGCACCAACATAAAAAGGAAGGAGTCAATAAAAGTTGAAAGTGTTATATCAGGATTTCTCAACCTTCTCTGGCCTGAAATCCCACTCTGAGATCCTTCCGACTTTCATATTCTAGCTTCAAGAGCATGGACAGCGGGAATATACAGTTATGTTATGATATATAATATACCAAATCTAATGAATTTCTAATTCAAAGCTATATCAAATAAACATACATTTCAATCAGTTGATAAAATCTCCCATGACATAATCTGCATGTCAAAATAAAGAGGTCATCACCCCTAAAATGGGAAACCTGAATTAAAGGGGCGCTCATCTGATGTATGTTAAAGTCAGTTTAATACTTGTGGGAAATACTACTCAACTTGTGAAAACAGTTGTCTTCTGTGGCTCTTGAGGGGCTTTTCAAGTTTTAAAAAGAACCCTTATAATGTTGTTGCATCATGGGAAATGAAGGATACAGTGTTTTTGCACCATGGCCCCGACTAGGAATTAAAAGTTAGAATATCTCAGCCTCTGAATGAGCATACAGTATCTAGGGAAATACCCCAAACTCTACAGAGAGTAAACTACTGTATCCTGCTTTTTAAAACACTTCATGCTTGTTCAAACCACACCTCCACCGTGTTCACACACCTTCATTGTATCCATACAATTGTAGCCTCATATGGCACGTATATCAACAGATCCCTTCGGAAAATTCCTTCCAGATGACAGCATATCAGTACACAAACATAACAATAAGCAAAATCCACTCAGCAGCACAGCCATCCACATATGTAAAACAGACCTTAAATCCAAGAGCCATTGACTAATGAGAGAGTGAGAGTGAGTGAACAAGCTGAATCAGTCAGTGAACAATGAGCTCACTCATTCACTCAACGCATGAATTAGTATGTGAGCAGTGCGAGCGTCATGCCGATGAGATTCACCGGTAGTGCAGAACACTGGCGATGGTGAGTGCAACTTTACATTTGATGACGTGACGGATGGGTGAGTGAGTATGAACGAGGAGGTGAATGGCTGATTGATCCAGTGAGTAAAAGAGTAAGTGAGAGGTTGGGTTTGTTACCGTAACCTTCAGCGGCGACAGACACTTTGCAATATCGAAGAGGGGAGAGAAGTGTGTGCTTGAAAGGCACCTCCAGAGGTTTGCATCGATCACTGGATCACACAGCGACACGCGGAGGTTCAGTCATGCCAACAAGCAGAAAAGAGGCCACTACACACATACTGTACTGTACAGCACCTGCGCACACGAAAATGTAGTACCCCTCGCACTTGGGTTTACCTGCCCTGAAATGCTGCATACACACACAAAATTAACATAAACAATGCCTTTTTTGTATGCTCAGTCCCTTTTACACACACACACACACACACACAGACACACACACACACACACCACAGCAGATTAGTGTTTCTGCTGCTGGCCCAGTGTGGGACAGGACTCCAACTGGGCCCTCCGCAGATGCTGTTAAATCTCAGTGTCGACAGCTTGTCAGCCCTCCTTATAAAGTGACTGATATGTGATGTAGAAGCATGAGCCCTCAGGTGTTATCTCTGCTCATTGCAACTCACGTCTTTTGGATCCTTAACCACCGCTTCCACATACACCCATCAGACTTCTCGGAACATAAACCACCAGAGAGGTTAACCAAAAACTATATTAATGTAGCGGTAGGAGGGGGGAAATAAAGGCAAGCTGACACACAGGGGTGGGGAAATATAATGGAAGAAAACTGCTTGTGGTGTTAATTTCTTTTTTTGGGTTGACAAGGTAAAAGGGTTAGATGTGGTTTGTGGAACAAGGTGAAATGTGTCTGCGTTTCGGGGTCACGCCAAGGTTATTTCTGGTTTCCCTGGTGGGCAAACATCTGATGTAAGTGAAAAGAGCATAACTCCCAAGGTAGGACCACTAACTAGGAGTTGCTAGGAGACCATGATTAGTGTGTGTGTGTGTGTGTCTATTCACTTTAAGGAGGGCCCATCTGGTTGTTTAAAGAACATCATATGATCATAGTGACAGGTGTTCTGTAGTCTGGGAAGACATATTTGGCTTACTGACCAGAAAAGGGGGAGAGAAAGAAAGGGCATGAAATGTTGGAAATTAAACCAATTTAAACTTAACAAAATACATGAAAGAAGTGCAAATATTGACACACAGTTCGATTTGAGGGTTTCTTCATCAGATCAACTATTAAAGCTAAAAAAATAGAATTTATGAAATCAAATCTCATGAAAATGGGGCATATTTGGGAAAAACAAACTAGAAAGTGATTTATCTTAAGAGAATACTCCACCGATTTAGCATTTCACTTCTGTAACATTGGCAAACTAAAAGATGCACAGCATCAAACAAAAACAACACACGCATTCTTCTTCTGCCTACATTACCCACAACGCAATGCGACTGCTGATAGTTCACTTACTTCTGTCTGACTTCACACACCCCAGATGTTTTCTTATTTTCAAACGTTTACTCTTCAACGCCATCTGCTGCTGACTCATGTGACATCACTTGAGGCAATTCTTCAGAGTTCACACAGCGCCCCCTGGAGTCACAAAAGATTTTACACAGACTTTTTCACATATGTAGAAGCACTGCCCAAGATCTGTAAACAGACTTTGATGTGTAAAATCAGTGGAGTTGCCCTTTAAATATTATCTTCTCATGGATATATGGCCCTGTGTGCTAATGGATTCAGACAAGTGCATGCTATACTGTGTGTGTGTAGAGGTGTGTGTGTGTGTGTGTGTGTGTGTGTGTGTGTGTGTGTGGTTACAGCCTGGCCATGTGGTCAAAGCATTTCACAATGGATAGATAAATTATTTCTGAGCATGCACAACTTGTTTGGGCCTTCCCAAAGTTACAAACTGATTTATAGGAGAGCGTGACTCCCGCACAAGTTGACTTTTGCGTCATCCTTATAGCAAATAGAGAGAGAAAGAGAGAGAAAGGGAGGGAGGGGTGAGGCCTGTCCTGAACCTTGTCCAAACTCTGCAGGCTGCCACGATGAAGGGTATATTTTTTATCAAGGTCTGCCAGCTAGGCTACTCTGACAGTTCTATCCTCTGCCAAAATACAAACACAGAGAGAGTGAGAGTGAAAGAGAGGGAGAGTATAAAGAAAGATGGAGAGTAACAAAAAAAAAAAAGAGAGAAGAGAGCGGCGGAGAGTCTTGTCATCTGATTTTTGCCACATACTGACACGCCATGTTTTACACAAGTTTTCCGTTTCGGTGAGCACACGCGTGGGGGGGGGGGGGGGGGGGGTTTTGTATAACATAGCAAAAAAGGTTTCTATAAACGGTTAAAC
>JAVQJF010073833.1:0-12760 GCA_036023855.1 Gadopsis marmoratus
CTCACTCACTCACTCACTAACCACACCACCAGCCCAACACACACACACACACACACACACACACACTCAACTGTCTGGAGGAAAGCTGTAATGAAAGCTGACAGTGAATGGTGGACAAAGGCAAGCGCCCAGACCCTCTACAACCCATAGATCCAGAGTTTAGCTCAGCGGCTGCATCTCAGCGGCCTCCTCCCCTGCCTCCTCCAATGCTCTTGGTTGTTGCATGTTGTTTTACTGTTTCTACAGCCTGCTTAAAGCCTGTAGCGGAGCAGAGTCCACACCTATGGCATGGCTATCCGGCTATCAGGCTGCTTTGTGTCTTCAAATAAGGAAGGAGAGGGGAGGGGAGGGGCTTCTGGGACAAACTGCAGTGCTGAGATGTAGCCTCCCTGATGGATCAATGAGGAGGTCAGGCTTCCTAAGCACAGGGCAGCACAGCCAGCCAGGCCACCTTGGAGACCCCAGAGTGGGCGGACATGTAGTGAATGGGCACTTATCTTATAGAGGCTAACGTCACTGTCTGGCCATGACGGAGAGAACTCACTGACATATAAAAGGTTCCAGTTACAAATGACTAATCCTTACCATAACATAACACACAGTGCATTTCTATGACTTAATTTATGTTTTTCATTCTCCCAGCATGGCCATCGAGAGACTCAAAGCTGCCGGGAAGTGCAGGCAACACACAGTGTACAACAATAAAAGCCACTGAGGTTGAGTTAATTTAACAGGATAAAGTGATCCAGGTGTGGCCTTACAGTCTGTACACATGTGTTTTGCTGCCCTACTGGGGTGATATCCATATTATACAAGAGGCATTCATGTCGTATGGTAATAAAAGACAAAATTCTGGACTTGCAACAATTGGTCACCTCAGAGTCATGTTTTGCATTTCATCTGTAAAATGTTAATCCCTCAATGAGTCGGTATGTTTGTCCACGTTACAATATTAAATCTGTATTGACCCAGCAGCACCATACGGCATGAATGCAGCACTACCGTTTATAGGTGAGCGGGAAAGTAGGGAATGGTTAAGCTGTTGCCCGTGTTCTGGCCCCTGGCTGTGCTGTGCTGACCCGAATTCTCACTAGGCCTTCCTCAGATCCGCTGGCACCCAGAGGTGGGGGGGAGTGCCGTGCGCCCGTCCAGCACACGGACAGAACTCTCCAGCACACACGACTCCTGGACACTCTGCGCAGCACCCGCTCCTGCCAGCGTGCCACAGCGCTGCCGGACTAGTGTGCATGCAGACACACACGGTCCAGACCGCGGAGGTGAGGTTAGGTTAGACGCAAAGAGGACAGAAACGTCAACAAGAGGAGAAGGTTCAAACATAAAGCTGAGGCGTTGTCGAAAGGAGTAAATCAATTACAGTGATTAAGGAAGGGAGATAAAGGAGTTCAATTCAAAAATCAATAACATTTCATGAGGAAATGATCAGCATCACTATCGGAAAGTATCAGCCTGTAAAAGTGAGATGGATTACATTAAATATGAAAGAATTTAAAAGCTACAGCCCTCAGCAGCATGCTAAGCTTAGCTTAGCACAAAGACTGGAAGCTGGGGGAAACAGCTAGCCTGGCTCTGTCCAAAAGGTAACAAAATGTGCATACCAGCGACTAATTAACACGTTATAATCACCAGTTGCTTGGAAACCAACTGGAAGCCCCAGGAAGTTCCTGGTCCTGGTCAAGAGATAGTCTGGCACATAACCCCTGTGAGAGAGCGAGCTGATGTTTGTATGCTTCGGTTTGGGAACAGATTAAACAAACAAGATATAACGTGTTAGTTAAGAGAGATTTAAGCTGCTTGGAGGTGGATTTTTTTAACCTTGTTTAACCAGCCAAGTTTCCCCGTTTCCAGTCTTTGTGCTAAGCTAAGCTAACTGGCTGCTCCAGACACTAAAGAAAGATTAACGGGACTAATAGCACCTCACCTGTGGCTACTTGTGCGTGCGTCTTCACAGGGATAGACACACCAGGTAAGCTTACCTTGGCATCTTTAGCGTAGTAGAGAGTTCGGCCTCTCAGTTTGAAGTAGCGCTTTTTCCACCTCTGGAACGAGCTGGTCTGTTTCAGCAACAGCCCCTCCTTTATACTCGTCTTGGAGGGAGAAAACAACACAACAAAAATCTAATTAAAACAAAGACAGTTTCATGGGTCCTCGTACCATTGAAACAACGCAAAGCTTCGGTTTCTCCTCTCCCACAGACGCTGCACGCAGACAGCCCGCTTGTATTTATCTACAGGAAACTGTCAAGATAACACCAATTTTATGCATGGGAGACGAGGAATGTGCCAAAAAGTGGAGAAGAAAGGAAACTCATTACACTTAGACAGACACACACACACACACACACACACACACACACACCACCCCTCAGTTCTCTGAAGAGCCATGAACACACATTAGTCTAACTCAACCCCGTCCCCCTGGGCCAGAGAGGAGACAGGGCGACAGACGGACGTAGAAAGAGAGACCAAAAGAAAGAAAAGAGAAAAAAGAAAAAGGCATCCCATTGACTGCGTCTGCTGCCTCGGACATCTGCTGAACTCAGGACAACTCGACTGGACACAAACACGTCTTCCACCGTGCGACTCTTGACAGTCAAATATAAAGAGGCTGAAAATAAAATATAAAATAACGACGGACAGACACAGTTCTTCCTGTCTCCTGCAGAGCCAGTATGTGTGTGTGTGTCACATCAAATCGTGTGCAACACGCAGCATCATCATCGTTACGACCGCCATCATCTTTATCATTAACACACACTGGACATACAGAGCAAATACAGCGAGGCATGGAAAAGATGAAACACACACACAGACACACAGATGGGAGCGCTGTGTGGAAGAACATCACACATATGCAGAGGAACACATATGGAGAGGCTATTTATAGCAAAGCAAGGGGAGAATTACAAACAGAGACAAGAGGCCTGAAGCTGACATCCTGCCCACCAGCTGTGTCAACTTAAACACAGAAAACACTGCTGTAAAACACAGGCTCACTGTGGACACACACACACAGGCATGTCACAGTGGAAGAAGCAGGCTCGCTACACTCAAATTACAAAAACATATTTCCGTAATTACCCCCTTGTGGTGTCTAAGCATGTCGACACTGTACAATCGGTTGTATTTGTCAAGGCTTTGTGAAATCTCTCTCTGAGGTTTCTGCTGTACAACACAAGTGCATGGAATTACATTTGAGGAACCCAACACATTGAAAAGAAAAACAGTTTTCAATGCTACTATTTGGACAACTGAAGCGTATTAAGCAAAAGGTCCAAATATTCTCTGCTCGCAGCACCTCAGATGTGAGGATTTGCTGCTTTTCTTTGCCACGTGTGACAGTAAACTCAACATCTCTGGGTTTTTGACTGTTGGTTGGACAAAACAAGGAGCTTGAGGACGTGGCTCAGGCAAAGGGTAAAGCACATTTCTCACTATTTTCTGACACTTTATAGACAAAAAGGCTCATTGAGAAGATAACTGACAGATAAATCTATTCTAAAACGTTAGCTGCAGCGCTAGTTTGCACGGTGACTATTTGTAAAAAGCAGTTTCTGGAGTCTTGACATTGTTTCTGGAAAGACATACGGACGTGAACTTTCTTGTTTAATCCCGTGAGCGACAAAAAACCCCAAATAACCAGATCTCTCGTATTGGGGCGAGAAATCTCAGAGGCAGACATCTTAAAAACCATCTTGAAGGAAACTAAATCCAGAGTATCTACATGATTAAATACCAGTGAATGTGAGTGAGAAAATTAATTTTTTTGTAATTCAGCTGCAGTGGTCTTTAAGAGGAGAACACCAGCATATTGCACTTTATGGGAGAGAGGTTTTAAAACAAAATGACTAAATCAAAGCAGCAGAGGCCGAGACATCCTGATTTTTAGTCCCTAGTACAGGTCAAGCTCCAAAAGCACTGGATCCTACACTTCCCACAATGCAACTCGATACTAGCATCCTTCATTAGACGCTTCCAAGACGTCTCCAAACCCAAGCCGAGAATACAAAGTCATGTCCCTTTTGAAAATCTCTTACTTTAAAAAACTCCTTCCAAAGCCACAGAAATAAGTACATTATATACGACTAATAAATTCACTTTGACATGCAAAAGTGAAAAGAAGGGGAGTGCCACTTCAAAAAGGCGCCGTACGGCGGGCACCTGATAGAATTCCAATTCAGTAAGATAGAAACTGAACTGTAAGTAATTACAACTCAAAATTAAGCCTGAAGCAACAAAAATGCCCGTAAAGTCGTCCTGCGCTGTCTGCTTTGACAGAGACGATGACTGAGGGGGGGAAACACAACAGGAAGAGGACACACTGCGAGTGGCCTGCTGTCTGCACACGTTCATGCCCCGCTTCTCTTTGCGTAGGTACGGCCTGAACACCAAATTCCTGCGGCGAACTAAGGTGAAATACCTCAATGCTGACTACCCTATAAGGACTTAGCTGCTTAGCCTGCGGCTACAATCAAAGTGGGACTGAAAACAGCAGCGTGGCGGATGAGGTCATCGCCTCGTTTAAACATGTCGGGCTACCGGAGAACACCGCGGGTTAAAAAGGGTGCATTCAGGGAGCTCCCGCGCTTCTCATGTGAACAGAGAACGCACTCTCGACATGCAAACACGCGCGCGCAGCCTTAGATTTATATGCACATACATTGTGCGATCAGCAGCTGGGACAGCTAATCCAGCCGGAACAGGGGGAGCGCGGTGATGACGGAGAGGCTTAATGAAGACCTCATGACTGACTGAGACAAACACACACAGAGCGGGGAACTGCGCTGCATACCGCCGGCTGGGGAACTGAGTCATTACACAGCAGAGTATGGCCTGTCTTAGCATTGACAATACCAAGTAGACTTAAAGGGCAATTCCGGTATTTTTAAAACTGGGCCCTATTTTTTTGGGAATTGGCCCAGTTGACCGCCATGAAACTACGGCTGCAACATGATCCTCGTGGGCGAACCACTAAAACCGTCGTCTTCCTCGTCTCGTGAGATCTCAGAGCGAGACTTCTGTATCTGGCTAAACAAAAAAGGATGTTACTCTGGAACAAAAAGGTCCATCTCTGCAGGGAGACAACCCATCATGTCGTCAGATGCTTAGAATAACAGCCTGAGCCTGTCAGCGGCGGGCGCAGTCGCTCACAAGGATTGCGTTGCAGCCATTGCAGCCGGGGTGATGGCTGAGGCGATGCACGGGACCAAATCCAAAACCTTTTGTACATATTAGTCATTTAGACCCCAAATGTATGTGAATAAATAGGGCCCAAGTTTAAAAATACTATATTTACAGATTGATATATATTTTTATCGTGCTCTCTCTTGCTTTGGTGCAGTCAGTGTGTCTTCACTTCGTCTTCAGCAAACTCCTCACTTCCTTGCTCGGAATGACAAACTTCATCATCAAACTTTTAAAGACCCAGAGATTTTGTCTCGGTGCCAAATGTCACAAGAGAAACGCTCAGACTTCCTAAAGTACAAACTTTAATCCTCGCTGCCCAGCCAGAGCAGCAGAAGTGACTTTGCTCTAGTTGGATGTTCCATTTTCTATTCTGTCCCGCCTTGGCCTCCATAGTTCCTTTCCTTGTCTTCATCTCCTTCCTGTTGCCAAGTAGGCCAGAAGTGATCTATAAATAGCCCTGCTGCTCGCCTCTGTGCACGGCTCCTCTCTCCTCTGCTGAATGGCGAGACGGAGAGCGAGTCCTGTACCAGAGCGAAATGAGTAACCTGAGCAGCACAGTGTACCGTACGCCCTCACTTTGCCTGGCCACTGACAGGACAGGGTCACACACACACACACACACACACACACACACACACTTATACAATGGACAAAGGCACAGGCCGTTCAGATGAGTCCAGCAGCTGTGGTTCGTGGATAAGAGCCGGAGCAGGAGTTCCCTGAAAGGCTAAACGAAGGGAGCCGAGCAGACCTATGTGCTGCCGTTGACGATACCCAGACAAAGTCAGTCAGTCAAACAGCTTCAAAGTCAGTTCATGCGGGACCTGACCATGTATGAATTTAAACAATAGACTCCTTCATGCTAACGCTATAGCCTCATTCTCTCACCTTCCAGCTGCAGAGCGCTGTGTCTTAAACCAATTACCAGCCCCTTCGGGGCCTCACTGATGGTTTCGATCTAATTAATCTGATAAAAAATTGCTTGGCTTTCCACCTCCGTCCCTGGTTATGCGTAATTGTTTTACAAGTGTTTTGCTGCGAAGCACTTAGGTTAAACATTCTTAAAATCACAAGCCCTGGAGAACGGGGCTGCTAATAATGTCCTAAATATTTGGGATTGCAAGTTTTTCCCATGTCACCACACTTGGGATCAAATGAACTCATGGTTGAAATAGCACCCGTGTTAAAACCTTCATTTTGTGAGATGGGAACATAATTAGGGCTGCACAATGAATATTTTTGATTAATTTGATTCATGACCATCTTCTCAATTAATCGTTTAGTCTAAGACATCAGAACATAGTGAAAAATTGTCAAGCCCTGTGTCCCAGTACGCAACAAATAAAAATACTCAAAAACAATGATTAGAATAGTTGTGGGGTCATTTCCTGTCGATTAATCAACCAATCGCCGTACCTCCAGACATGAATATTAGTCCCGAGGCTCATCTTGCAGAGTCTTCTGGTGCTTTTAATGATCCCTCTGCACGACTGTGAAAACATTGCTCTTGTTTAAGCTAAAACTAAACTAAATAAAATAACACGTATGTCATCTTCTCTATGACACTGTCTGTCAAAAGCTCGCGAGGTGTTAGATCTGTACTCGGTTGACGGATGCTTGTGGATTACTCGGTTTAATCTGTACAAAAACCAAAGTGTGTGTTTTGCTTTAGGTGCCTTGCAGTGACTTAACGGAGGAGCCTTGTGGTCACCGTCAGGTTGCCAGGCAACGAGCCTGTACCTGACTCAACAAACAAGATAGGCTGGTAGAGGTTTTTTGTTACCTTTGGACAGAGCCAGGCTAGCTGTTTCCAGTCTTCATGTTAAACTAAGCTAAGCCAACCAGCTGCAGGCTGCATAGCCTTACGATGAACAAACAGACGTAATCAGCGTTTGTCCCAAAATGTCTAACTGTTCTGATGTTTCAAACTGGGGTAACTCAAAGACCCACCAACATGGAATGCCAACCAGCCTGTGGTAGAGGTATCAAGGCCTTGGCCACCGAAAGCTCTGTGTCCCAAATACAAGCCTCCACTAATGCTGCTGCTGAGGCAACCAGAGGATGCAGCATCTCCTTAACACAGAACCAGGGTCCCTTTCATAACGCATATACATGTATATATGTACATACAGTATTCCCTCGCACCTCCTGCACGTACACACACATCCATGCAGCGACAAAAAGAGCGCTATCTCAGCTTGCCAGAAGAAAACCATCCCAGTCTGGCAATTTCGACTCATGACGAAACTGCTGCGCGTATAATTGGTCAGCCCATAAAGAAGACTTCTTGCTTTTAGTGGCTGCTGACAGGCTGCTGAGAGAAGCCCACTGTCTCGGGAATCATTCCATGCAATTAGACTCGGGTTATACCTCCATTACCGACTCATTTGTCATTCCCGAGTAAGACTGGAGTGCCCGCGGAGCCAGAGCAATCAAGTCTTTTAGACACCAGCGCAGAATATTTCTCAAATTCTCCCTCCGGTTCTTCCCCCGGTTTCTCCCCGTAGCTGCCAGCTTGGCATGTTGTCCTCTCTCTGTTGGGTGTAATTGCAACTCTGTACCCTTCCTCCTCCAACTCCCACCACATGCTAAAATTTCACCATGGTGATGGGAAAATTACAATCCAGTAGTTGGGAAGGGGTAATTCCCTTGTCTGCAATCTCCTTTGTGCAACTGGACCACATTTAGGGGTAGTTATACATGTGTCAAGTGGGCACAGGGGATGTTAAGTGATGTTGTTGAGAGCAGCAATTTACACACAATTACCTCAATTAGATTCAGCTACAGCTTTGGACAGAGAATGACTCAACTTTACGCTGCTTCAGTGCCACATTGGGTTATGGTACGTAATTATGCATGGTTACCATTTCTGCAAGTGAGCGTGTGCGACGTACAAAGCGACTGACAAAGTAACGGCTGAGACCGTTGCAACACATTTAGAAGCAGAGATTTCCTCATCTACAGCATTGTGTTGCTTTCAGCTCTGTCATCACCACATCACTTCAACTGAAATGTAACTTTTAAATGCAAGATTAAGTGGGAGATGTCCTGTTTTAAGTATAGTGCCCGTACAGAACATAAAAGAACAGGAGGAACGAGTGTTTGTCTACAAGTTCTCAATAGGAAGTACAAGATATGTGAGGAAGGCTACCAAGGTAAATTTAAACGGGCAATAATCAGCATGTTGCCATTTTGGACAAGAGACAAAAGAGACAATGTATCTCAAAAGGCTTTCTTGGTTAAACGAAGGGTAGCCCTCTTACTGCGTTTTTTTATGACAATGCGTCATAAGGCCGTTAAACTCATACCAAATATCCATGGGCATGTAATTCCCGAGCAAGGTACTGAGCCAGATACCCAGGGCTAAAGGGTTAAAGGGTAATTCTGGTATTTTTCAACCAGCTGCAAAACCGGCTGCAATGGCTAATCCTAGCGGGCGACTACACCCGTCAAAGTGCGTCCACTGACAGGCTCAGGTTGTTATTCTAAGCGTCTGACAACAGTGTGGAAAGTCACCCCTAAAGAGACAGAGCGTTTTGTTAAAGAGCAACATCCTTTGTGTTTAACCAGAAACACCATCGTCTTCCTGCAACAGCTCACCTGTCAGAGCGAGACTTCAAACAAAAAGCATCTTGCTGCTACTCGTACGTTCGACGGGCGCGGCTGCCCACAGACATGAACCTGTAAATACACGCAGCCAATATCCCCCAAAGCGGATCCCATTGATTTATCCAAAACGTCAACCTTCAAAAGGGCAGAAGATGGATATGCTCTACAATGCCTCACCCAAACCCCACCTAACTCAGCATCCATCTGATCCTGGATTACTCTGTGTCAGGCTCTGGCATGGCATTAGCTCTGCTTTCAACCACACAGCTACAGTATTAGTCACAAGTTTATAAGCCCTCTTCGGCTGCTACAGCCCACCCTGAAAAGACACAGGGGAGGCTGAGAGTGCAGATGACGGGAGAGAAGAGGCTCTGGGGAGACTCACCGCATATTTCAGCAAAATGCGGCCGGATTCTAACGGATATTTTATGTGTTCATTGCAGTTGTCTAGTTTAATGGCTAAGATGCATTCACAGCATCATTATATAACATTACAGCGTTCACTACATGGGAAAGGAAACAAGAAATGACCGTGGTTGATGCATGCTTGATGAAGTATCAGATGCCCTCTCTGTGCGGTCAAATCCCATTACTTTCCAAACATCAGGCGGCGATAAATGATACCAATATATCTCCTGTCTGCTTCAGCCAGTCGTTCAACAACAACAACAGTTCACAGCAATATATTGATTTGCCTGCGATGGGTTTGTAAGTAGCTATTAACAACAGCTGACATCAGGCAGGTAAACTGATGCCACGACGAGACAAAGGACAGCGCCGGAGTTACAGTTCACGTCCGTCAGCACTTATTCCGTAATCAATATCCACGTTAATAAATGATAGCAGGGCTGCAGCTAATGATCCTTTTCATTATAGATTAACCTGCGGATTATTTCCCACGAATGTTGGATCAATCCTTTAGTCTATGAAATGTGATAATAATAAAAAATTCACAGTTTCCCAAAGCGACGTCTTCGAAGTCCTTGTTAAATCCGAACCAACAGTCCAGAAGCAAAAAAAAAAAGTCTTCATTTGCCGCCAGAAATTACAAAGAAAAGCAGCAAATCCCCACGTTTAAGAAGCCGGAAGCAGCAACTGTTTGACGTGTTTGGTCGAAAGAAATGACCGGAACACTTAATCGATTGTCAGAAATAGTTGCCATTTCTATTTCCTTTCGGTCGACTAATTGCCGCAGCTCTAAATGAGAGTGTCCACATCTTATTTTCCTTAAATTGTATTAGATATTTTAAGAACTTTCATGAAATGTTGCTGAATAATCTTGGTATTCATAAAGTCAGAATGCCCATGGCGTTAGGAGTTTACAAGAAGACAAGGCATTTCTGCAAACTTGCTGCCGTTTTCTTCTCGTGCCTTGTCTGCTTTGATTCATGTTTATCGTGAAGTCTTCCCCAAACTGAAACTAAAACGGAGACGTCATTGCAGCCGTCGCCCGCTGTGACATACGCGCCCCTTCAACCCATCCAGCTGTTCTACAGGCAGCATCGCCATGGAGCCGGACAACGAGGGATGCGGTCGTCTGTGGCAACCGAAAAACCGGAGGCACAGCAGACGGAGAGGGACGGACATAGACAATGTGATGGGCAGGCGTCCACAACACACACACACACACACACACACACAGTCCAGGGCTGAGCAAACAGCCCAGTGGAACAACACTCAGTGAGACAGTGCCTGCATGATCCATTAGTAACCCTCAGCACACACACACACACACACACACTCTCACAGAGAAAAAAAACCCACGCGACAACAACGCCAAGCACAATGTCAACATGCCAAACACACGGATACGATTACAGTACGAGGGCTTTATGCCACTGCGACAGCAGTATGAACGTATTCTAGTGTGGCACGAAGTGACAGGTCAGGTCTGTCCGGGCTCTCTGCCAGCCGGTGCAGCTAGCATCGCTTCAGCGTGTACGTATGCACCGTGACTCTCGTCAGCCTGACTTTCACCCACTTTGAATCAACTTACAACTGAACAGCCCATCGGGAAACGTCAACAAACATCAGCTGATGAGGGACGGCCATCAGCAGGATCCGTGTTTGCATGTACAGTATACTACACCGGCCTTGAAAGGTATGGCCAGACATTCCTGTTCCCAAAGTCTCTATAAATATACCCCCCCTGCTGCATAATGCAGGTGGGGTGGAGTGGGGCAGTGCACTGGTGTGGGAGGACAGCACCCTTTTTACAGTGCAAAAGATAAGCTGAGAGGGTAAGGCTCAGCAAAGCCTCCTCTTACTTTGTCCTGGACGCAGTTTGATTGGTGAAACACTACTTATTATTATTGAAGCTCATTTAAATAAAATACATCGGATGGAGTCGTGTGTCTTCTAATATCATAATTGCCTGCCTCAACCTGTTGCGGTGGAGTGGTTAGAATGAAATTAAAGTCAAAACAATGGCGTGCGTTGCAGGAAGGGATGAATGAATGCAGGAACTGACACAAAACATCCGTCTGACTGACTGAGCAGGTTCACAGGTGCACAAATCAAAGGTGCCCTTTTTGCTTCTCTTGTGCAATTGTCACTTTCTGCTCACACAGACACACACACACACACACACACACACACACACACACACACACGTGCAGAAAATGTCATGTCAGCATCTAAACATGAGATGGAGTCCACCAAGGCTGAGTGGGCCAGTCATGATGAGGAGCTGGAGGCAACAAACAGCACAGCTCTCTCTGGAGGGGCCCAGCCAGCAAGGTCAGACAGTCAGCCAGACGCAGACACCGGGTCTTACCTTGCTCCTGATCTGTCCTGAGGTGGACACCTTCCGGATGAGCTTCTGGGGGCCCTCCTGCTCCGCTTCGCTGTCAGAGGACTCGTCCGCGGCGCCGGAGCCGGCGACAGCGCCCACCACATGGGCATGGATCCCCGCCGCGGACGCCGGCCCTTTCTCCGGCTCCTGTCGAGGGGAGGGATAAAACCAGTCAGCCTTCGCCCGGTCCGCCGCTCCCGCCCTCGCCCGCAGGCGGGAGCTGCTCAGCGGCTGCTCCGCGCCTCGCCTCGCTGTCATCGCTCGCTGCCGCTGTGACAAAGGCGGCTGTGTTCTGCGGAGTGTGTGTGTGGGCTGCTGCTGCAGCGTGGCGCCGCACCGCGGGGATGGGCTCCACGGCCCCCCTGCCTGGCTGACGGCTCCGGCCGGCGCGGACCGAGGCTGGAGACCGCCTCATCTGCACCGCACACCGGCGGCACCGGCAGACCCTGTAGCGGCTGTTCCGCACCGACGCTACGCAATAACTGAGTCAAATAACTGTCACTTATTGCGTCGCAGACGTGTGACACCTTTGATGCAGAATGACCGAGTGAAGTCGCTAATAATGACTCGATATCATCGGTTTCCTGCAGCGCTGCAGCCTGGTCCGAGCTGGGCAAGTCGCTGGATTTGTTTCGCCCAAAATACAAGAGAGGATAAACAAAAACAAAAAGAAAAGAAAATCCAAATTTTCACAACCTTTACTGCTACAAGCGCCTGCTGGTCTGGGTGAAGGTTCTATTTCCACGCAGGAAGCTTATAATGTCTGAAACACAGAGAGCTCTGCTCTGCTGGCACTGTTTCATCTGGCAATAATATATTATTAATATTATTATTAGACCGGCCATGAAATACAATTCAATGTGAGAGTCATTTTGTGTTGCCTTCCTGAACATCCTCCGCGCATTTCACTCTGTTTCCACCATAAACCAACACAAACCAACACTTATAACGCGATTAAGACGTCCTGCAATGAAACTCAGGGGTTCGAACGGCAGCCCACTGTACAAATCACGGCAAGAGACAAGGAACCAGGGACACTGTCAGAGAAGGAACCATGGACACTGTTAGAGAAGGAAGGAACCAGGGACACTGTCAGAGAAGGAACCAGGGACACTGTCAGAGAAGGAACCAGGGACACTGTTAGAGAAGGAAG
>JAVQJF010073838.1:0-10180 GCA_036023855.1 Gadopsis marmoratus
TTTGTCGTGGATTCAGTATGAACGCGGGCTGTGTAAAGGTTCACGGCTTGGATGCAGACCTCACCCCGTAAGATGATTGAAAACTCTGTCTCCAGCTGACTCATTTAAAATCAAGAACCACGCAAAAGGCTCTTAAATATGGATGTATACAGGATATAATGCTAAAAGATTGAGGCTAAAGCTACACATACCAGGAAAAAAAGTGAGCATGACCAATTGATGTTTAGCCATTTATAGACTGGGTTACTACTGTAGCTAGCTAGTAAGCCAACATTCGCACTGTATGAAAGTTGCACTGTTTGATACATTTTTTACACTTTACTTTGCTGTTGTGTTTTTGGTTTTGTAAAGACACCACCTAACGAACTCGTGTGTATCCAGATCAACGTCTAGAGTCGTCTCAAGCCCGACAGACCTGCGGTTTCCAGATGTGCTTGCTAAGCTACGACTGAACCGTTGTGTTTCAGGGGAGAGGTTTGTTCGATGGTCGTAACTGTAATACCTCAGTCTCTGCGCTCAGTTTTCTAATTATGGAGAGGTGATTGATGTTTATGTAGACCAAAGGGTAATAGGCAATTAATTAAAACCTCCCAATTAAAGTAATAACTTCTTTAATAAAGACATGCAGCAGCAGCAGCATGCACTCTGAAGAGGAAGCCTCAGTATTTATACCTTATGTGGCTCACCAGTCAATGTAGCTCAATTCAGGGACAATCAGACAATGTGAAGGTGATTCTGGGTATTATTTTGAAATAATCATATATGAAACATTGGTAAACAATGCTATTTCAAGGTCAATTAGGTTTGTGGCTGATGTAGTGGTCCTCACTTTAACCATCGTGGCTCAGAACAAGTTTGGTTCCTGTCATGAGTGAAAAATGTGGCACAAATCGAACCACCTCACAGCTCTGAGGATTTGCTGGGGAGTTTGTTAAAATCCTGCCACGGCCTGTTGAAACTCGAATCAAACCTATTAAGTAAATTGCCTGCATCTTGTTCCTGGGCTGCTTTCTTCATCTTGGCACTGCATTGCATTTTCTCAGTGAGACATGTTTGTCTATCCTCGGGTGTCCTGCCCAGTTTAAACACTTCTTTTGTCTTCACTGAACTGGAGATTTCCAGGCTCTTCCGGCGTCAAACCCCTGTTTGCTGGTTTGGCGTGTCATGGCAGTTACATGTTTTGCCATAATGACTGACTGACAAACGAGCAGACTGACTTTTTTTTTAGGCGTACCGAGTTTGAGCGCCCAAAATGGAAGTCATGTCTGAACTATGAACCCCACAAACCTGCCGTGGAGAGTTCACGCCCTAGGAAGTCGTTAAATCACACTGGACGAAACGAGCAGCACCAACCGGCGTGTAATATGTGGAATGCATCTGTGTCGCGGCGATACATTTAGGCATGCATGGGTAAACCCTCTGAAGACATGTTTCAATACATGTATGCACACATGCAGAAAGCTGCATATTATAGCAAACACATAGCAGCATGTGTGTTTGCAGATAGAGGACACTCATTAAAGGCTGTTGGTATGCAGCGTATAGTGTGACCTTTATACGGCCGTGTTCTGCAGGGTGAAAGGGTGGATCAGTCAGTGGTTTCTCACACTGCAGCATCAGAAGGTCCTAGAGGAGAACATGGTGTCTGCAAACTGTCTGAAAACGGTGAGGTTTTTGTCTGCAGAAACAGAACTTTCAACTTCACGGTGGCTCATTGCTTGTTTTGGATTTTTCATCCACAATTTTGCAGTTCTTTATACAGTAGAGTCGACGGATCCGTAAATCGTTTCTCATCCCGAAGCATTTCTTGGTCAGGGTAAACCATTTTAAAAAGTAAACTCTGCCATGAAATGTCAACTGCAGTTGTTTACATGCTGCCCAAGTGACTCGATGAATGTTATGAATGTTAAAAGACTTGGAAATGTTCTTCTGTTTATCTGTTAATTATTCAAGATCACAGTTGGTCAAAGAAATCCCTGCCTCTGACGTTGGTATGACTAACTTGGTTTCCAGTAAAACGAGACATTTAGTCTGGATGTTTGTCATGTCGTCCCCACACAATGTGGGAATTATGTGGTGCTGCCGATCTCTGCTCGCCTTCAAAAAGGACCCAACTGGTTTAACCAACTGGCAGAGAAAAGGGAGAAAAAGATCAAGAGTGAGAGGCCTTTTGTCAACATCTGTCATCCCTCTTACTCTTACACGCAGTGATTCGCTCTTTCACTGACAGAAATGATGCACGTTTGTCTTCCTTTCTTTGTCTCTTGACATCTATCCTGCAGGTATTCTGTCCTGCGCTCACCCTTTTACCTTTCTTCCTCCTCCTCATCCTCCTCCTCCTCCTCCCCCTCCTGTCTCTTCTGTCCTTCTGCTCATTGTTGGTAATGCGGATATGGGATGCATATGAATCAATGTCAAGGCTGCAGCAGCCAGGCGGATTGGGTTTCAGTAGATTACCTGAGTCTGGCCGTCTGTCTGTTTTCTCTCCTGGATGAAGGATGCAGGAAGAGAGATTGGTATGGCTGGAGGGATGATGGATGGCTGACCAGACAGGGCACATAATTGATGGACAGAGGTTATTTTTAGAGACAGAAAGATGGGCTGATCGGATGGATGGACTCGGAGGAGGTTGAGTGAAGAAGGATTAATGGTCTCCATCGTTACTGTAGTGCATTGTTGTCCTGGTAACCTGCCTGATACTTCACGCATTGATACACTGAATGCGTCGCGAGTTACGTTGTCGGCTGGACGCACACATCCAGGCTGCAAAGCATGAATGAAAATGCACACATTGCTGGTCAACAGTCCGGTAGAGGAAGTGGACTGCTGTCTTGTGAAGTGGATGGTGCTGCTGGGACACAGCTTCACTGAGATGACAAATGAAAAAGTCCTGCGGTTCAAGCTGGCTCTTTGCCATCCCGTGTAAGCTAGGAGGAGAGATGGAGTGTGTGTGTGTTTGTGTGTGTGTTGACTCTCACTCTCTCACATCTGGGATCCAGTTGAGCAGCTGGTTCAGATCTGGCCCAACTTTCTCTGCCTTTGTTTCAGTCCTGCTCTCTTAGTTGTGTGCACTGCATTTGTCCTTTAAATCCTATCATTATTATTATTATTATTTTTTTTATCATTATTATTTCCAGCTAGGTTGTGTCTTCTTCCTGTTTTACTCTTGTGCCTTCTTCAGCTCTCTCAGTCTCTCTTTCTCCTCCTCCACCCACGTTCCTGTCGCCCACGGCAGTATGTGACGCTGTGCGGAGGAAGCTAAATGGGATTGCGTCAAAATTTTGGACCACTGACTTTTAACTTCCGGTGTCTTCAGCAAACACCGACATTCATCCATTTGTTTAAGCCTTTTGGATGTGTTCCTTTTGTAACCCCAGGTTCACTGTGTTGAGGCATTTATCACTGATAGTTCCCTCTCAGGTTGTTGACACAGGCTCGCTGTGCATTTGGCAGCCCACCAGCCCTGATCCTCACTGAATCAAACACCCCTGCAGCGCTGAAACCACGAGTGTGATCGACGAGCCAATCTTCCATAGAGACACGAGGACAGACGGGAAACACTGATTGTTCTCTTAAAAACCGATGGATTCCCTTTTCCCATTCCCGGTTCTTACATTGTTCAGCCGGCATCCTTGCCTCAGATGCCTCTGCGGAATTCCTTGTAACCAAATGAAAACATTCCCATCTGCCGTGTCAGCAGTCCCGCACTTTCTTGGATCCGTCATTCCCGACCCCTCTCAAACACACACACACACACACACGCACTCTTTCACATGGTGAGCGCTTTCTTCCATTTGTTGGATGGATTGCCCGTCGTAAAAAGGGGACAAATCTTAACAGCTGAAACAAAGCCACCAGTTGATAAATGAACAATATGTCTTGGAGAAGGGAGGAGGGATGCCCACGCTCAATATACCATTGCTTTGGTATGTGGGTGTAGAATCGTGGTGGGAATTACACTGTGTGTGTGTGTGTGTGTGTGTGTGTGCGCATATGTCACAGTAGAGTAGACAGATGTAGCTAGGTGAACAGGGAGGTTCTGTAAGAGAGATTTTGGCCGGAGAGAAGGGAGATTAAGGCTCAGCAATATGTGAAACAAGCATAACTAAAGGTTTCATGGTGACTGAAGCATGCGATTTACTTTGGACAAGAGAGCTATAAAACAGATCACAGCACGGGCAGTTAGGGCTCCCTTTCCACACAGGTTTTTTTTTTTCTCCACAGTTGAGAAAGTAGTTGCATCAAATTGTAGAGGTAGTTTAAATTTAAACTTTAAACAAGTGTCTCTGTACGTTGTAGTTTGGTGAAACTGGAGTCCGTGCAGCTACTTGAGGATTTCCCTCATCTGGCCGAAGTGCCAAAATCAGTATTGTATAGTGTACAGCATAACGCCTCTCTAAAAGTCTCATTTTAGAAGTGCAGAATGCGTTATACCCTAAGGCCAGCATTTCATGCACACCTTTTTTCTTGCAGCTTTGTGACCCCCTTGCAGCTAAAGGTGGAATGGCTTGGATGTTGTCTGTCAGAACGCTGACACCATGTCATCTAGAAGAGCAGCTGATGCTACGGATCAGCACAGTGTGTAAACAACAAGAACAGATAGTGAGCCGGGATGACGTGGGCCGTGATTGAGCGTTCTCAAGGGTTGTGTTTTGACAGGATATGAAAAATGCTTGTTTGAGCAATGGAAGATAGGTCACCTGTGGGTCCATAAAATAAGCTGCATGCTCGTCTTCCTTGCATTTTAATTGTTTTTTTGTACATTTTACTTTACACTTCAGTCACCTAACTATTTTTCTGTCATTTCAACGGAAGGTGTCCGGAAGGGATGTCATTTGGTACTGATTATAGGGCAAGTCCAAGTAATTAATTCCAATTCATTTCTAGTGTAACCTAGAGTTTTTGTTATTGAGTGCTCAGCAGGTCTACTGAACATCCAACAATGTAAAATATGTTGATCTATTAGCTTTCCAGTCATTAAGATTTTAGCAGGAAATCCCCCTACAAATTAACAACGGCTTGTAAACTCAACTCCCCGCCTGATCCCATCATTGGCACCATTTCACATTGTTCTTTAAGGAAACCTCTTAGAAGGTTATTAGGGTTGTCTCTTTTGCTCTTGTTCAGATTCATTATTTGACTAAATCATGCTTTATAAGCTAAACCATGACGCACTGTACGATGTGTATACTGTACGCACACACACGTACACACATGCACTTTAACTGAAAATGCATACATGGTCCAGACCCCGACTCGCATGCTATATTTCTTTAGCTGTCTTTCTGTGTGGGGGGTCTTGCGTAAGACCACCCGTTGTGTTAATGTAAACCTGTCTCTTCTATTCTTTCTTCCCTCCACTTTCCATTCAGCCCCCCCCCATTACACCAATAGTGAACGTCCATGCAGTCATTAGTTATCACATAAATACACAATCATATTTCATCAGTCATATTCTAATGAATGGCTCTGGGATCCACTTTGGAGTGAAGCAGTCGCCAAATGTGACCAACAGAAATGGGACATTGGCCATTACAAGAGGTAACGGGCCTTGCTGTGTGGTCCTATTGTTCATTAGATGTATAAATGTTATCCCAAACTAAGTCTGTCCGGTCTGTGAGCTCTGCGTCCTGTGATTCCCAGATTGTCTACGTGGCCTCTTCACCAGATTCCATTTCCTTTCTTACATCACGCACATACATTAGAAGATAAGGGACTGTTTGTGTGCGTATGTGAGAGAGTTATTTATTGAACAGCCATTCATTGAAAACATTTGGGTCTGTGTGACTTTTTTAAGTGCTGACGGGCCATTTAGGACTTTGAGATTAGACTTGGGAACTAAGGTCGTCTGTGTTTTCTGAAAGGCTCAAATGAAGACATCAATATGCAGCATGCAAGCATGAGACCGGCCTAATTATAGTTTCAGAGTTCATACTGGCTGAAAGTTGACTTTTATGATTAGACAGTGTTGCAGCCAAACAGTTATACGCTTACATGCATGGAGGAGCTGCAGCTGCTTTATATCAGCGCACCTTTTTCCATGAATAAACTATCCATCCATGCATTTTATAAACTGTAACATCTCATTATAGTTACAGTGGGCTGGCAACCTATCCCAGCATGCATTACGTGAAAGGCAGGTTATACCCTGGACAGGTAGCCCAGTCTTTGCTAACACACATATAGTCAAACACACTGAACTTAATGCTGTTTTTCTAATTACGTTTCTGTATGACCCTCGCATGCATAGACCCAAACCTACACTGAATGCCCGGGTTCCATGGGAGAATAAATATCAGCAGCAATCCTGCATAATGCGAGTGCAGTATATCAGTATGCCACAGCAAAACCCAGAAAACCAAAGCCAGACCTCAGGCTTCTTTGTGGCCAAGATCTGTTCAAATTGCGTGAGTGAGATGTACACGATCAGATGATTACTTAATGCCAACCAGACAGCCAGAACGGGCCTCTTCCTGAGTGTTTGGCACCGCTGGGCCGTTCTTAGATGGATCAAAGTGTAAATCGGTGGTTGTTTCCTCTTTGGCAGGTCTGACTGTGGTGTCAGCAGGAGGCTTATTCTGCTGATGTGTTTGGTCGGTGCTGCCAAAGATAACAGGAGGGGAGCAGGCGTCTTTCTTCTGGGCACACAGATGGTTCAAAGCAGCATCTCTTCTCTCACACACGTAAATGCACGGAGCCATAAATAGATGCCTTAACCTAGAACATGTATGTTTAGTTCTGCTACTGTAGGTTGGTGTGGGAAGAGGGATGTAATCAAATATTAACACACACTGTTGATTTTTAATCCCACTGAATCCAACAAATTGTAATGTTTCCCAAGAATCTGAAATGTGTCAGTCTTTTGGCTCTGATCATGTGATTCAAAACATTTTAACTTGTGGGTGTCCTGGCGTACGTCACGTCTTGCCCTTATTTTCCCCCCGATATTTTCTGCCTTTCTCTTCTGTCTGTGGTCAAATAAAGTCAAAATGTGTGTGTGTGTGAGGGCTGAAACAAAAGGCAAGCCTTATCTGTGCCAGACATTCTTTAAGTCATGCTCCGTCCTGAGTTAATAGTGTCTCCTTGTACTCATCTTAGCCCGAGGAATGCAGGTTTAGCTTACCTGTAAACCTGTCTGTATCTGTCTGTTAATATCTGTATTGAGTTCTCTTCAATCACGTGTCGACATTTTACGGACCAGTTGGGAACAAGTGGCGATGACTCTCCTTTGGCAGGTGTGCAAAGTAGAGCTTCTACTTCCTGTCTATTTGGTAACACACGTTTTAACAGGTGCTTTGCAGAAGTGGCTTTAATCCAAATTTGTGTGCATTTTGATCATCGCTAGTCAGATTTGCAGCTGACTGCTGCTGTTTTCAGTGGAGACCACCTTATGCTGCCGTCTTGATGTATGATGTCCTCAAAGGCCTGTTTTGGTGGAAGGAAATGGCTGAAATATCCTAAAGGACAACGTGCACTTTCATTCTGGATTAAGTTTCTCTTTCTGGCTTTCAGCTCCAGGCGTGTGGGGGGTTGTGATACATAGCTGGGTTAGTCATTGGCATCGCAGCATCATAATATCTCTTGAGCTCTTGCCATGTACAGTCATCGCTGTATGGCGAGAACATCAAGTGGGCTTTACACTATCAAACTGTGCTTTTAGATGATATTATTGCACTTTAGCAGCAGAAAGCTAATAACGTCAGCGAAAATGATCCCGTTTCTGTACGCGGTCCTCTGGGAGACTCTCGTAAATGAAGAATTGATTCCTCAAGTGTGAAGAAGCAGCTGGATACAAATTCGAAAGGCACAGTAACTTCAATTCATGGCTCATCTTTGACTCGAGCCCAGCTGAACTGCTCTTTTTCGGTGTGCACAATAACCAATGTGGAGCTACTGTGTCCGCTGCATATAGCCTCTTGTGTCTGTCTGAGGAAGGAAAGTCTTGCTGAGGCATATTTATATTTATCATTCTTTGCCTGCATTCATTTCCCTCCCAGACAAATGCGCAGATGTGATGTAAATATTTAGCTGTGGCCTTAACATAACATGCTGTCCGAGAGACATTGCTGTCTGTCCCACATTTTGTCTTCTGCACTCTAGAGAGGAAAATGAGTCTTTTCCTTTCACTCTTTTGCAGCCAATATATCTGTCTGGACATTGGTCCACTCCAGCAGTCCTCTGTCATGTGATTGATGCAAAGAGGACTGAAGCAAAAGATTCCTTGGAACAAAATGCTTACACACCACAGGGGGTCTTCTGTGTTTCTTGTTTCTCATGCAGGCTGCTTACACCCCACTGGGAGGTCAGTGGAGGTTACAGAGGTTGGAGTTTGGGACGAGCGTGCAGTCCCACTTTCATGCTGTCCCTTTTGGCTTCCTGCTGCGTTCAGTCTGTGCTGTGTCTTTTTTAACTTTTGCTGAGCACTTGGCGTGAAAAGGGACACTTGTTAATACGCAGGGGGTGTCGCTGTCATGTTAAGTGCAGGGATAGACTATTTTCAAGCACTGGCCCCCCAGGCCATTTGGTGACATTCATGCGCTTGATCAGAGTCGTAGATCTCTGTCCATCTCTCCATCTTTTATTTCTATAACCCCCTAATTTGAGATGATGAGCCCCGTCATTTCCACCACGTGGACAGTGAGTCTGTGCGAGCGCATTCCTCAGAGCATAAGTGGCACATGATCGATGCCCTCGAGCCTGAGATGGTTTCACACCACGTTTTGGCCCAACTTGTACCATCAAATTGAATTCTTGTTATGTGCGCTGTTCGCAAGTGTTTCCGTAATGACAGGTAGCCCACCTGGATGACATGTCGGAGGTTTGAGGTGCCTGTCATCAAAGGGTGGTTGCATCCTTTCTTAAATTCCCTCTTTTGCGATATTTAAAAATGAGCTGCCAGCATTAAAGGAGTGAATCATGACCAAATCTAGGTCACTTTTCACTGACCACCAAACAAATTCTGGAGATCAGCGCTGTCGCCTCCTGCTGTGATGATGTAGTGGAAAAAGCTCAACACGCGCCACCGTGAACAACATTTAGAGGGATTTTTTTTTGTTTGTTTTGGTAATCAGAATTATTAAAGCTGAAAATGTGCCGAAATGTTCTGCCACTTTAACGCAAGGGCAGGGAGACAGCTGCGTGTGTCTGCGCGTTTGTGTATATATCTGTTAATGTAGGACATTTTAGAGTTTTAGCAGATCATGTCTTTAAAATGTTATAACCCTCTGTTTCCTTCGCTCAGACAGGTTTAAGACTTTCTGGTGAGTCGTGACGGAACAATTATGGTCGACTGATGATGAAACTCACATTGCATTTCTTTTCTTTGCAAGTCAGCAGAGTGGCTTCCTGTGGAAAAAGAAGTCGCTGAGTTTTTCCCTGTTTTACTCGCAGCCCTTCCCTCCTGGCAAGAGGGGAGAGAAAATGTTGTATTTTCCAAGAAAAAACAGTTCCACTTGGCTTGAGTTGCGGTTGCAATACGTTAGAGAGACATCATTTCTGTCCGCTTCGCACGCAGAAGTCTCCAACGCACTTCCTGTTGGCCTGTTGATGGAATGTACTCTGGAATGATATAATGACGTTTCCACATCCCAGACTGCTCCGCCAGAAATATTTACAAAATGCATTGTGTTAGAAAGTGGTGTACAGAGCTCCTGCTCATGAGTAATGATAAGAGACACATCACGTTTGGGCTAATGTTCTGCTTTAGTGAGGCCAGCAACTGTATCTACTCTCTTATCGTGTGTTTGTGGTTCATGCTTTGCTGAATTATAGCTACTGCAGCAGACAAATGTGCATCCCTGACAGATGCCCCTGCCAAGTTGTAAGCAAGAATCCGCCAGTAAGGATGGGCATGTCCATCGAAAGTCAAACCTTTCCTGTTGCAATAACTTCCTTAAAGCACAGAGCAGAAATAGTACTATACTATATAGTTCCAGATCAAATGTGGAACAATCCCTTTAAAGTTGCACCTTAAAGGAATATTTGCCTGAATGGCTACTGCAGTTTTGTTGAGTTTTGCGGACGAGCCCTGGATCAGCACATTATTTTACCTCAGTCACCTCACTTTTGCGTAAAACCATTAAACTGAGACTTGTTCTTTTTGTCAGCATCATGTTTGGTTTCTTTGTTTCGTCAGCCATTGGTGCAGTCAAATGTTTTTTCAGGGAATGAGTGTGATGTT
>JAVQJF010073853.1:0-15370 GCA_036023855.1 Gadopsis marmoratus
TTTTGGTGGTGAGAATGTATTGATGGATGGCTGTCTAATTAATCGCAAATCATGTGTGCTGTCATCTCAATGTCATTATAATAAATTAGGCAAATACCTTCCACTCTACAGCCCACTGCCTCTTTAGAAATTACACACTTTTAATAAGAGCTTTGGTTTCTCATTGGGGTTTGAGGAAGAAAATGTTTCAAATTTTGTTTTTAAGTTTTGTTTTTTAATTTTGTAAATATAAACAAGTGCATGATCTTGACATAGCCTTTATTTTATAATGTCAGTGATTTAAACTTGTCTGATTCACAAAAGATTAATAGTTTTAATCATTTCCACACTAACCCATAAACTCCATGTGCGAAAATGTGTTCTGACACGTATTTTATGTTTCCCAGTGACATCCTGTGTAATTACCTCCACAGACACCTGCTATGTCTTATCATTTGCCATCATTATGCTGAACACGAGCCTACACAATCCCAATGTCAGAGACAAGCCCCCCGTGGAGCGCTTCATCTCCATGAACAGGGGGATCAATGAAGGCGGAGACCTCCCAGAGGAGCTGCTCAGGGTGAGAGCTTCGACTTTATTAGTTCGTTAACTTTGACAAATGCATCCAATGTATTTGAAAGATCGTGTTGGCAAAACATACGTAAATACAACTCTGACAATTAAAAGTGCAATCAGATGCTCTTTTGTCACTCAGCACAACACACTATAAAAGAAACCTTTCTGAATTCCTCCACCTTGCAAAGCGCAGAGTCATGCTCCACTAAGTGAGATATCTGCAGCTCGGAAGAGTTAGATCTTCTCCCCAGATACTGATGCCAGTCATCATCCGAGATCTCTCAAAGAAAAGCACGTTAAAAACAAGTTGATCTACCCACATACTGTAGGCTGACGTCTGTAGAAAAAGGCACTCGCAGTCGCCCAGCTCCGAGAGTCATTGAGGTATGAATGTTGTCTCTCACTCTCCGACACTGAAATAGCAGCCGTCAATGTCTGGTTTAATGCACCGTTCGTATGAAGGCTGGGTTCAGTGTTGGGAGATGGAGAGAGACGTGTGTAAACTAAATCTTTTCCATAACGTTGTCTCCTTTTGTTTTCTTCCTCTGTGCAGAATCTATACGACAGCATCAAGAGTGAACCGTTTAAGATCCCAGAGGATGATGGGAATGACCTGACGCACACGTTCTTCAACCCAGACAGAGAGGGCTGGCTGCTTAAATTAGGTTAGTGTGTGTCTCCTGCAGAGGGAATGCAAGACATCCTGGCTGACTTTATTTGATTAGTCTCCCCAGTTTTTCTCGCTACAACCAACCGTGGCTTTATTCTCGCAGCCGAGCGAGCGCTTGAGGACAGAGTGAGGTCAACAGCGCTCTCACTTGATGGCGAGGCATCATGTTTTAGACGCAGTGAACTGGATTTTAAAACATGTTGAGTTAATATCAAATTAAAGGTGTTCGAAACATCATCAATATTGTGTTTGAAGCGTTCACGGTGTGTAACAGTTTAACAAAGATTTATGTGTTAGAACATAAGCTGAAAGATGCCAGAATCATAAAACTCTGTGCATGTGCAGAGTTTTAGTTATGAACTCAAAGCCTGATTTATGGATACACACTCTTTTTGTCAAATTTATAAAGCCATGGGATTGGCTCAGAGTAGAGAGTCTGATGTGAACCCAGAGAGAGTGACGCTGTTGGTGTTGATTAAAGAAGATTAATCCAAGAGGAGCTGTAGCCCTGTGAACACCACCATCAAGAAAACAGGTTTGCATACATTGCATACAAGTGTGAGGTGCGCACTTTCTCACGGCGCAGTCGGGTGCTTTTACAAAACACTTTATGTGTGAGAAATGGTGTAGGCATGTTCTTTGTGTGTGAGCATTGTTAACACATCTGGACCCAGACTTGTGAAAATCATCTTAAAGTAGTTTGGGAAGGAACGCACACTGTGATTATTTGTTCTGCATGCGTTTGTGTGTGTGTGTGTGCGCCAGGGATTGGATGGGCTTGTATGCTTTCCCAATGAGGTAATACAGTTGTAGGTCTTACTCTGTCTTGCCATTTGTTCTTGTTTGTTTACACGTGTTTTTGATTTGCTCCCTCGCTCTGCAGCTCAGTAAAGACTCAAAGACATTTCCTCCTGCACTCTTTACATACCTACATAACACCGCACCACCTCTCGTTTATGTCCCTTTTTTAACACTTTTAATTGCTAATTGGACGTTGATTTATTACAGAGCATAAAACCGTTTAAGAGCCTGAATATTGTTTGTCAAAGGTTAAAGGGCAAACTCACAGCAGGTGATCTGGTTTATTACTTTACACACACATCTGGCTCTGACCTGCACATTCCTCTAGCGCTGGGTAACGTCTCTGTAGTCTCATCAAACTAGTGAGTATGAATGTAAATAGCCCCATTGTGGCGCACAGACCTAACGTGATTACATGCTGGTACGGTTCCTCCCTGGAGCCATTTCCCACACCAGTTCTCGCTATAATATTTCTAATTTAACTCTCTAAAAATAAACTCCGGAGGATGTGATGGACATTTTTTTTTTTCGTCTTCAGCAAATCTCTCCCTATGCTGAGTGGAAATTTTGCCATGCTAATTCAATAGCCAGAGTCTAATGAAATCTAAAGAAAAACTGAGATTTTGTAATTATGTGTGGCCCATGTTAGGCGCATGTGAGGCGCCACGAAACAGGAAATGCTGTAGTGAAAAGTGTTGTGACCATAACGGATGGTTAATCAGGAGTGTTAGGTCAAAACACACACACACACACACACACACACACACACACACACACACACACACACACACACACAAAGAGGAAATCATCAGTAATGTGTGCTCATGTGCACATCTTCATGTTTTGTCTGAGTAGTGTGTGTAAGCTCAGGTTTGCATGACTGCCTTTCTCACAGTAGTGGAATTTAACTAAGTACTTTTACTCAGTTGGGGTATTAAAGTACAAATTAGAGGTACTTTTCTTTTCATGCCAACTTCTACTTCTACTCGATTACAATTCAGAGGGAAATATTGTGCTTTTTACTCCACTACATTTACCTGACAGCTTTAGGTAGATACTAGTAACTTTACAAATTAATTCATACATTTTTGCACACAAGACATTTGACAACCTTATAAAAAGATGATTTTCTGTTTGTACAAAAAAGTATATAAAAGTGCAGCTGATTGGATTAACTGATTATTCGATGGACAGAAAATGAATTGGCATTTATTTTGATAATTTTTTTTAAAGCAACAAACAAATGTCGTGGTTCCATCTTCTCAAATTTGAGGATTTGCTGCTTTACCTTGTTAATTAATTCAGTTTATTTTGTACTATTGGTTGGACAAAACAAGCATTGTGAAGGTGTCACTTTGGGCTCTGGGTATTTTGACGGCCATTTCTCACTATTTTCAGAACCGTCACAAACCAAACAATCAATCGATGAATTGAGACAGTAATCAGGAGACTAATCCATAATGAAAATAATTATAAGTTGCTGTCCGATACAAAATGGCGAAAAAATGAGCTCCACCTCAACCATCTCAACACTAAAATCCAGCTTTTACATTAATGCACGAGTAATAATAATTTAATGACATGCTATATAATAGTACAACAGTCACAGGAGACATTAGTGCACTTTTACTTTAATTACTTTAAGATCTTTATGCTGATTTAGTAAATGCTCTGAATACTTCCTCCACCGCTGCTTTCTCATAGCCTGCATGCACACACTGTACATGTGTCTAAGACCAGGACAGCTTCCTCTTTCCTCCTTTTACATTTCTGAAGCAGGAGGTGTTTTTCTCCAACACGTGGCTCTGCAGTCTTTGCCAGAGGCTGAAGTTTTGCTTCAAACCAACGTGTTGGACGTTTGCACTCGCTCTCTGCCTGCGCTTTTTGTTTTGGGATGTAGTTTGCACAATTTGACACGTGAGGTGGTGAACCTGCTCTGGGGGTTGGTGTGTGTGTTTGTGCTGTTTTTTCTGCTTAAATGTCTGAGTCCACATGTGTGTACCTTCAGGGGTGCTTTAGGTGCCACGTTAGGTTCATATCAAGTGCTGTTTGCCCCCTTCTCCTGAGAGCCAATGAGGTTTTCTCCTGTTGCCTTTTGGAAACTGAATCTGTAGAGTCAGTAATAATCAGCTGGGTGAGTCATCACTTAACTTAGCTCGGAGTTAGGAGAGCGAGTGCTGGTTGATAGTAATCGCATGCTCGGGTTTGCTTCAGTTTTTTTCAAACTGGCTCGTCTGCATATTTCAGAAAGTCAAAGTGAAACTTTCTTTTTATCGCATGTTAACCTCCAACCCACAGCATAGCAGCTTTAACCTGAAACCCTGCGTTTAAAAACAACATTTGGGAGATGGGCAGTTTTCTCTCTGTGTTGCATCCTTTTTATTTATTTTTATCAGATCATCAATACAGATGATCTCATTTTGGGTTTTTAGGTGGAATTCAGAGGGAAAAAAAGCTTGAAAAAAATAATAACTCAATCTAAAGACGATGAAACAATTTTCAGCAGCGACTTCTATATGAGAATCGACTTTTAACACAAAGCACAAACCTACAACCAGCCTGTCTCCGATTGCACAACTATTCTATAAAGAGTGCGGTCTAGACCTGCTCTATATGAAAAGAGCCCTGAGATAACTTCTGTTATGATTTGGCGCTATATAATTAAAACTAAATTGAACTATACAACATCCGCACTACTTTAGATCAGCCAAACATACTAAGTGAATTTTCAGTGGCAGGTACTGCATGTTAAGTATATTATGTTTCAATGTATGTGTCCAATTGTCACATGGCATGATCGTGTGGTTGATCATGAGCAACCTTTCTTACACAGGAAATTGAATTATAGCAGTCAAGTACTCAACAGAATCTGTGAAGTAAAATGCATTGTTTGGTCTTTAATTCATTGCCTGAATTATGATTTATAAGAGTAATTTCTCTGAGGCCAGAGGTGAGTTTGCCAAAAGATGTTTACACAGCACTACTTATTATAACATGTATATAAAGTGCACTTCCTGTCTCCTCTTCCTCTTCCTGTCAGGTGGTCGAGTGAAAACCTGGAAGAGAAGGTGGTTCATCCTGACGGACAACTGCCTCTACTACTTTGAATACACAACAGTGAGTGTCCTACTAGGATGGTGTTTTGATCAGTAAACCGTCTCCTTGTGAGCTTCTGCGTGTGCTTTTTTGTGGTGACCTGTGCTGTGCCAACACATGAAATGAAAATGCTCTCTGTTCACTTTGGTGTCATAATTTATTATTTAAACATACACTTTAATATTGTCTGGGTTCCTGGGTTGGGAGGACATTTAGTAATTTGGGGTTGCTGTAACACATTTTGGGATAATAACAAATAGGGAATAGATCTTAAATTGGCGATGTTTTTATTTCACAAGTATTTTGAAACAAGAAATTAGACATTTATCCTCTTACAATGTTGAATTCATATTTTCATATTTGTGTCACGTAATGATGACGTCTTTACTGTCTCAAGAGATTCTTAGGATATAGAGGTAAATTCAACGTGCCATTATCCTGTCATTTCCACTTGTGGCTCCTGTTTAGCAAATGCTTAAATGGTCGTCAGTTACAGCAAAAAGACTTGGATCAAAAAGGCCCTGTGTTGCAATGAGGAGTGTTCATTCATCTGTATTGGTTCCTTTATGACCGTGTGTGTGTGTGTGTGTGTGTGTGTATCCATCCATGTTGCTTTCTGTAAGAACAAGTTCATACGTGCGTCGTAGAAGATTTTTATCAGTGCTTTTGTGTTCCTGCTGGCTGCTACATCAGCACTGTCCTCTGTGTAACCTGGTATTATCCTTCAGGACACTATCATTATGTCCCATCCTCTGGTCTCCACACACACACACACACACACACACTCACTATCTGCTCTGTTAAAGGGGAGGGGGAGGGGGGGTGGCAAGGTTGATTTCCACGCTAGCAAAACATGTCACAGAGGATTTTATTGTCTCTTCCCTATACCTCACTCACACACACAACTCCTTTCCTTTCTCTTCCTGTCTGTTTCTTCCCTTCTCGTCTTCATTTTATATGATTCTTAAATGCACCACATTGTTTGCTATCCTTGCTTTTCTGACCTATATTCTTTCTTGTTTGCTTGCTTCTTACTTTAGCATAATTTGCTCTCTCTCTCTTTGTATTTACTCGGTTGTTTTTCTCCCTCGTCCCATGTTTCTCCTTTAGGACAAGGAGCCTCGTGGGATCATCCCGCTGGAGAATCTCAGCATCAGGGAGGTGGAGGAGCCCAGGAAACCTGTTAGTGTTGCCTCATTAGAGACCTCACCCGTAGATCATATTTCAAGAATATTTTTCTCCTCTGTTACAGTGTTTATTGGATGTTTAAATCATAATTAACTCACAATAGCACATTATTGATTCCCTGCTCTTTGTCCATTCTCCAGAACTGCTTTGAGCTCTATAACCCCAATCACAAGGGCCAAGTGATCAAAGCCTGCAAGACAGAGGCAGATGGGCGTGTTGTTGAGGGCAACCACGTGGTGTACAGGATATCAGCGCCCACGCCAGAAGAGAAAGAGGAGTGGATTAAATCCATCAAGTAAGACTCCTCACAAGTTCACTCACAGCAATAGTTTATTCGCTTTTTCTGTAGACACTTGGCTAAGAAGGGTGTTAATTCATTAAGTTCATGTGTTGCCTGGCAGAAGTTACTGAAATTTAACAAACCTAAAAATAACGTGTTAATAAATTACCTTTAAAGGTGCTAATAGGTGGATTTTGTTACCTTTGGACAGAGCCAGGCTAGCTGTTTCTGTTTTCAGTCCTTATGCTATAAGCTACGCTAACTGGTTGTACATGTAGCTTCATATTTAGCGTACAGACATGAGAGTGGTACCAACCTCTTCATGTTACAAAAGTGTAGTGTGTAATTCTTAGTGTAATTGTAATTGTAAGTGTAATTCTCAAAATGTCCAACTATTCCTTTAATAAAGGTCCTTATATCAAGCCTAAATGAGGATATGAACCAGCGTTAAACATCCATTTTCTTGTGGTGGGTGTTTGATTTCATGAGCTGATTACATTGACAAAGCTGCCACTCAGTAATGGTTATCATACAGAAATATTAAGTACAGATGAACCTTTTCAAAAATGTAGATTTTGCCGCCATGATTGGTACCAAAATCTTGTCGGTTTTTAAAAACATTCATTCATTCATTCATTCATTCATAGCTATATTGAGTCATTACACTGTTTGATTTAAATAGCACGACAGACAACAAAAGTGTGGTTTCTCTGAACCATACATGCCGTAGCTCTCTGTAATAATAACCTTGCTGTCAGTGACCCAAGTGATACTCTGTAATCGCCGGCATAGAAGATGGTGCAATGTCAACGAGAGTTGGCTCAGCACAACAGAACACTTGTATACTGTAATATAGTGCAATCCCCCCATCCTCCTCTTCCTTCTGCTCCCTCTCTCCTCTCTGAGTATTCTCAGGGGCAATGATGGGGGATTAGTCACTGCTTATAGCACCCCAGGGTTGAGCCAGCAAACCCCAGCAAACCTATCCAGGAGAGGCAGCTCCAAACTGGGATGACACATTTCCAGCCACGGAGGCTAACCAGTCACAGCTTGCGCTTAATCAGAGGGGTCCAAGAGGACTCGGGGTCTGGGGAGATAAGAAGGCGTTTTATGGAAATTTTGATTTTCTGCGTCTTCTGCAGTAGAGATGATCGCAGAGGCTCTATCTGCTTAGCTTGAGACAAACAGAACCAGATGATGGGGAAATAGTGAATGGATGCAACGTGGTGGTGACAGAGGAAAGCATGTATCTTAATATTTTATACTTCCCATTCCATTAAATTTAATAGGGTCTTGCATGTTTTTAAGGATCAAAATGGAAGAAATGTTATGTCGTATTGGTCACGGCAGCGTTCCTTGGATTTGATCATCATTCTACAATGGAGTTTTTGTTTCATGAAATTGGGTTGTGCAAAATGACAATGAGCAGTATGAAAGAGCGGGATAGTCATCATACACAGACTCTTTCTTCAGTGTGTGGCATTGTAAAGGGAATCTGAGATATCCACGGCAGGGGGGTTGAGCCTCTTCTTTGCTTTGTGCTGGTGCTAACAGGATTTAGCAGCCGTGAAACTGGGCTCCTCAGTAGAGCCCAAATGGCTTCCTGACTCACTCGCTCTCATTGTGCGCTGCCTTTCCATCGCTCTAGAACGAGGAAGGAGCGGGAGAACGCAGAGGAGTCAGTAATCTTGAACACCATTGTTCGCTCTCCTTCAGAACTATAAACCTACAGAATAGCAGGAGGGAGAGTGTGCGATTGTGTGTTCTGGAGGAGGTTCCAGCAAACTGGAGTACCAAGAAAAAAACTTGGGAGGAGGAAGATTGGGGGGGGGGTCCTCTTCAGAAACCATGGAAACCAATCTAGGTCACTGCACAAACTTTGTTCTTTTTTTTGATCTAGTTAAGGCAGGGGTTTGTATAAATGTGCCTACATTTCCATATCAAAGGTGCTCGATACCCTCCTCTCATATGGCCTTATTATTTATGTCGTTGCTGTCCTGTGATTGGCTTCTTCTCCAGGGCCAGCATCAGCAGAGATCCTTTCTATGACATGCTCGCCACCAGGAAGAGACGCATTGCCAACAAGAAGTGAAGAGGGACAATCTTCTCAACCTCCACCAAGCCTCCCACCTTTCTCTCCTTCAGTCCATGAACACATAAACCACACACCACAGAAGTGACTGTCAACCCCCCAGAAAAGACAAACCACTGTTTCTTCCCTGGACGGTTGTCAAGTTATATGCACTTGCTGGGGAGACATCAAACACTACTGGGGGGACAGCAGAGCTCCAGGAAACTTGGATATATGGACTTGATTCTTCCACGGAGCAGCACATTAACAACCAACCAGCCAGTTAGTTTCTCCTCCGTCTCACACACACACCCCCTACCTCCCCCTCTCATGGTCAAAATATGTTTAGAGGTCTCCTTAAAGCACAACTGCCATGTTTCAGGTGCACATGCATGCATGTGGGTTATTATAGACCAATATGTTTGTGTATGTGTGTGTGTGTGTGTGTGTGTGCAGCAGTGTGCATGCTATCAATGCACACAGCATCGTCACTATGGGTGCATAAGTCATACAAGCGTTCCCTCCACTGTGCTTTATGAAAAAGTAATTCAAAATAAGAGTTCAGATGTTTGGTCAGCTATGCAGGGCACAAAATATGTGTGTGGGTGAATAGAGACATTTGGAGGACGTCGGGTAGGAAGAGGAGACAGATGTGGGAGGTGGTGGGTAAATCAGTGCAGTACAACCTCACCTGGACCATGTCGTCATCTCACTCTGGTGCTGAATTCTTCTCTACATGTGCCATGGCTGAAGCCCTGCTCAGAGTAACCTCAGATAACAGCACCGGCTTGTGTTTTTGGGTTCCTAACAAAGCATTACATTCTTGAGTCAGCTGGACTGATTTATTTGTGTGGAGCAGAGAATTTTGAAACGTGCATACTTTTTTTTTTTTTTATTTGAGTAGAAAAGGAGCTTTGGCTTCGGCTTGATATGAAACTTGCTTTTTGGACTTGAAGTTTCAACCCTTAAATTTTCAGTCCTGGTTAATGCTGCGACACTCGTGTTTAATCGTGGTAACGGCAAGTGCAGTTAAATTCTACAGCAAGTTCTTGCTGAGCAGCCACTTTGTTAGAGATGCATCAGAACAGAAATGGATGTATCCGTTTATAGAGCAGCCAAACAGACTCACGTCATTTTAATGAAGAAGTCAGTCAGAAACAATTGCATCTGTGATCTGATTTCATGCTGCACACGGCACCGTAAAGTTGGTTCAAGGAGTTGGAGGTGTGCAGGCTGTTCACTGGCAGCTTCTTCTTGTCCTGTTATTTGCTTGTAAAAATAAAAACTGATCAGCTGAGGGGGCCAAAAATGCCAAAAATGACCGTTGTCTTGTTTTGTACAGGCATTACTATGAACGATTGTAGTTGGCGTCAGTGACAAATAAACTAAGTATCCATTGAATGCTTCACAATAAAAGCAGCCCTGTGTTTCGCAGTTGAACATTTTAAATTTGAAATGTTGGGTTTGCAATAGCAGTAACACCGAATTACATGCATGCATTGTTTCCTGCAAACCCCTCGCGTGTTTGAAGGCAATTTAAATCCAGTAGGGGAATGGCGGACTCCACCAGTACCAATGAAAACTAATATTTTTATAGAGGTATTTACAAAATGTAATTGGCTATTGCAGATTAAATGCTGACCACGGATAATATCAAAAGCTGGGTTTGACTTCATGAAAATCTTAAGGACTGTAACTTTAAAAAAGCACTTTCCTTTGAGGAAGTCTTTTCAGTCTGCTAGGTAGGTTTTATTTATGGCTGTGCAATGGCCCAATAGGGTACCAGTCTGATTAAGCTTGTTTCTTTTCATGTCTATGACCTATGTCAGTGAAGGTCGACGTATTGTTGTGATTCTGTTTGCATTTGTTTTGTAATCCTAAAGACCCTTGCTTGCTTTTTGTGTTCCTATTTAAAAGTATATGAACATACCCAGCTATCATTTTGTATTTATTTTCATTTGTGAAATGGTTTAATACTACCTGTAAATTGTTAAAACAGCGTATGCTTAAGTTATGTATGTTTATACGTATATAAAATGTATAGGTTTCTGGTTTCTTTGGTGTAGTATGCACACTCTGTGTAACATGTTTGAGTCTACAGGCAGACGTTTGCATCAGCAGTAGTTTGGGGTCTTTACAAAAAGCCTTAAACACAATCGTAAGAAAACATATGATGATGAAAAGAATTGTTAAAAAGACATGACTGATGAGAGTGAAAGATGGTTGTATTTACGATGATGATAAACATTATAGCGAAAATTATGTTTTATGTTAATGATGATTATAGTGTAATATCAGTAAGTCATATCAGTGATGATGATGATGATGATACTATCATTGATGATGATGTCAAAAACTATAAACATTTGTAGTTTTCTATGTGATTGTAAAATAAAATGAAAGCCTTGTGCTCAGGGCAGAAAAGTATCTTCTGTCGCCCTGCGTTGGCTTATAGTTACATTAACTTTTATATTCTCTGTAAAAGCTATCGGTCACGTTGTACATTACGTGTATCTATATAAAATATACATAAAGCTTACATGCATGTATGGTGTATTTATTATTGATGCTGGTCTTGACCTACATATTTGCATAAGCTATCATTAATGAATTACACAGACACTTCTAGTGACGGTTTGTGACAAGCTCCCTGAATGTGAATCGTGTCGTCCTGCATCGTGCAGAGCACTGGTGTATAATTCAACCTGGTTGAATATGTGGTAAATTAACAGGAAGTGAAGTACAACAGGAAAGGTAAAGGAAAACATGTTGGAAACCTGAGTGGGTGAGAAGAGCAGGATGAGTGCGGGGAGAGTGCCCTCTACTGGTTTTGTTTTTCTACTAAAGTCATAGTCAATACTGATGGAATGGTATAGCTAATAAAATGGCCACTGAGTGTATTAACTCCTGTCAAAATAAATTTGGTGCATCACTTTAACTTTGTTTGACTCAATGACAGTCTAAAAGGACAGAAGACATTGAAATTATGTTTCTCCTTTTATTTCTTCATATCTTCTCTAAAGCTACCTGATTGGATCCATCAAAACAATTTGAGACAATTGGTCAGATATATTTTGCATCTGAGGGTTTACACAATGAGCAGCTGATAAACCCGGTAAAGTGCGCACCTCTACAGCTGAGTTCTTACAGCAGATTATTTGACAAATGTTCCAAAAGCAACTGGGAGGACTATAGAACAAACTGACCTGTGAAGATAAAATGTCACTCCAGAAAGCACCAAACATTGTCTCCCAGTGGATAAATGTAGAATCACTGTGTGGGGAAAAAACAACCCTACACTCTGCTTGATATGATAGCATTTATTTTAGAGGAGAATTCTCCTCAGTGTAGCTACATCAAGACCGGCACTCGGAATAACAGCGGTTAATATGCAGCATCATCTTCACATCAACTCTTGCCTATAATATCCAATATACATTATATACAAATCTATATAAAACAAATCTGTATGATCCTAGCTGGTTTCAGTCTGGACCTATTAATGTACCTGCATCTCTCCTGAGACCAGAAACCAGAATAGTCCTCATTTGATTACACGGGGAAATAAACTTTGTCATCATGTCTTTCTGTTGTGACCAACAGATTCTCTTCTTGCCTACAGAGTCAAGATGTATGAGTAAACTATCTTTACACAGATGCAAAACAACAAGCAAACCCAACGCAGGCTTGACAGGATTGCTTGAGCCTGTTTCCTCCCAGGACCTGCTCTGCTGTGTGACAGCTGTAATAGTGATGAGGAATCGTCCTTTCATTGCATCACACATGACGGGACTTTGCTCTGCAGTGGTTTAGGTTTGCCTAATGTGAGAGGTTATACTATTGTGATGTGACATGATACATCAATACTGCCACACGTTAAGTGCCAGAAGGAAAAAAAAGGAAGAAAATATTCCCAAAGTCCTCAGGCCACAGTCAAAGATGCACATATTTTTCTCCCTGAACATCAAACTCACTGTTAAATATCTAAAGATGTAACCTTCCTTCTGTCTGAGATCCTTCAATGACCCTTTAGTCACCTTCAAGTGGCCTCTGCTGTGACGGGCGACTCCTCAGCAGGGTGAAGAGGAAACCTGGTCATAGTTGGGGCATTTGAGGAGAGCAGGGTAGCTGGCGCTCATCTGGAGGGAAGCGTCACTCGAGAGGTCAGAGGGACTTCGCCCACGCGACCAGGCCTCTGGATGCAGGAACTGACCCGAGTGGTCGGAGCAGTTGCTGAGGCGCGGGCGGTAGAAGCTGGTGTGACGAGGCTGGTAGATCTCCTCTGCTGTGTAGCGCTTCATGAACAGGTAGACAGACATGACGCCTGCACTCTGCAGTGTATATTGGAACACAGTGGATTGAAATAAAGTCAACGAAACTATGCACATGAAAAGGACGACGAGCTCATGAAGGCTTTCATGTAAAAGAAACAATGCAATTTACAAAATATAACAGCCTCTTGTCTAGCAGTTTAAACACCAGAAAACTGTTAATAAAACAACTCTTTACGTGATCAATTAATTTAGTTTTGTCATTTTGAAAGTAATCCCCCACAGTGCTAGCATGCTATCATTTACATTTATCATATGCCTTTTATTGCTGGTATGAATATCTCTAGCTGGTAGATTGGCCTGGTTAATAAAACACCTCTTTATTGATCACCAATACTGGTGTTATTGTTATTATCTGTAATAATTATAAAAATTATGAGTTGTAAACATTGATTTTAAGAACTATACTGATATTAACCATGTGTGTTAGCCATTAATTTAATGTAATCTTGCAGTTACTCTCTGTGACCACTGGAGGGAACTGAACACTAATGATTCATTCAGTCAGGTCAACAGTGTGAAGGCAGACAGTACTTTATTAGCACTGCACAATATTTGACTTTATGAAGCCCATGATGTTCAGTTATTGTTGACTTTATCAGAATTGTTGTCATGTTTATTACTGAAGTCATAGTTAAAGGTGGACTACATTATTATTCAGAGGTGTTTACATTTTTTTTTGTCCTATTTACATATTGGGGGGGGGACAGTTGTAATGACTGCATTAGACTGTAAGGGTGCATCTAATAAAATTGCTTTAGTTTAATGTAGTATTTAGGTGGATTCATGTGGATATTTAAAAAATAAGTGTTCTCACTTTAACATGTTGCCCCTTGGATTAATGTGTTCTGTAAATAAATCAATTCAAAAGAGGATGTTAAGCTAGTCGTTTGTGTCTGTGGTGAGCTGCTCACCTCAGTGAGCAGGAAGGAGATGGCAGCGAAGGCAAAGGACCAGCCGTACTTATATGTAAAATAGGCCTCACTGCTCTTTGTCCTGTTCAGCATTTCATCATTTATACTGGAGATGTACAGCACCAGACCCACCACCAGGGCCAGACCTGAGAGAGAGACGGAGACATTAATACTAAAATCCAGGACTACAAAAATAAACAAGAAAAAGAGAGCACACAAACATGACAAGAGGAAGGCCTATGTACCCGAGAGGATGAAGAAGATTCCAGAGACAAACGCCAGGATGGTGCGGTGAGGACGAACGTGCCCGATGTTATTGAGGACAAAGCCGATGAACATGAAGAAGAGGCTGACCAGAGGAAACGGAGTGGCTGAGCGGATCATCTCTGAGGAGAGGAGGAAAGCTGCTGTTTAACCCGAAATGTGCCACAGACGAGTGTGTACATTTGAGTGTAAAAACGGAGGCGGAAAGATTACTTATTACTTATAGACATATTTAATTTAATCTCAAAGTGAAATTAAGGAATGTCTTGTCTATCCCAATTACACAACAGCTGTTTCATAAAGTGTTTAGCTCTGCCAGTAAACCACATATATACAGTAATAGTTCTGTTGAATGTAGTCCAATATCAGAGCGTATTACACTGATTCACTGGAATGGATGTATCCTTCAGTAAAGCTTTGACACTTAAGGACTCGTGAGGTGAATTGTCTGTGAAAAGGCAAGAGGTATTCTGGAGAGGATCAACAACACTGCGGTTGTGATGACTCCGACACAACTGTCTGACTACATTCAGATGGTGCATGAATTAAAGAGCACAGCCTTATCGGGAAACAAATTTTTGCCATAAAAATCCTGTTTATGTGAACAACCTCAGGGAGGCACCTTGCGTTATTAAGCCTGATGCTGCCGCAGGTTGCATCCTGTTACTCACTGAGCACGTTTACTGTGGATTCTGATGTCAACTGGACGTTCATGGGCATAACGTACGCGATGGTGAAGCAGCGCCCCGACGCATCACCTGGAGAGGAAAGAGACAAAAAAAATAAAAACGCTGACAAAGATCTCTTTTCAGATACATGTTCTGTATTACTTGTGCATGCAAGCCAACACAGACAGCATGCATCGTGTGTAAGACATGGACAATATTATTTCTAATGTACACGGTTTAGATTTTACTAAAGGAAATAAAGGAAGTTTTTTCCAATATAGTTGAACACATCCTTGGTGTAAAATGAGCTTCCTGGATTTTAAATGGACATATTCAGGATGGATTTACTTTCTTAAAACCTTGATGCCTCATTTCCTTAAATCTGTCATCAAATTCTTTAGTTTTTTTTAAGCATAAATGTGAGTTCACATCCTGCAAAGACAGCTACTCAGTCCTTATTTTCACTTTTCACACACACACACACACACACACACACACACACACACACACAGACACACACACACAGACA
>JAVQJF010073855.1:0-63325 GCA_036023855.1 Gadopsis marmoratus
TGCTGCTGTTCTCGTCTCGAGGCACTCCTGTGGTGGATACGGAGGATGCCCACATTCTCCACCACTTGTGATGATCCTGGTCACGGGCAGCGCCCTTCTCATACAATCACCAGTAGACAGTGGTTCAATCGTTATGTTCTTTATTATTCTTGCTCTTTGGTTATCGTACTGCTTGCTCTTGCTTCGTATCTCTCCTCTCTCTTCCGCCTCTACTCTGCCCCGAACATCTCCGAATGTCGTCTTTAAGAAGGGTGTTTCCTTCCGGAGGGCTCTGAGTGTTGATCAGTGGCAGGTGTGTCCACTCCCAGGTGCCCAGTGATTGCAGTCTCTCGACTGGGATGAACACACCTGCGACCACTTGTCCCAATCTTCCGCTTTTCCGTTGCCTGGCAACGGAGGAGCGCCCGGCCGCGCCCACAGGTCCGCCACAATGCATATACATTATCATATACATGCAAGCACATTCTCCCAGCTCACTTAGAAGTACTGTATGTTCCTGCTCCTCCAGCGGATCAAATATCTTTATCCTCAGTGTATTCTAGATTTGCTAAAGATTGTTAAAAGTGTAGCAAGGCAGATGTATTTAGTAGAAAATGCTTTCTAAGAGATTGAATATCCTGGTTGACTTTGACTGTAAACAACTGATTGAGTAAACTATTGTTTGAGTAATATCATGTCTTCATTCAATGTCATCCCCCTGGGCTCACAAACAGTTGACAGCATCAGTGATTCCAGAATCATAATAATAGTTATGTAACAAGATATAAACCAATGAAGCTAACATTTATTTTTTCCTAACTAGACCCAGGTTGGAGGGAAGAAAACTACTGTCCTGCTTCCAAAGCTGACCCCTGACACTGAATACTCCATCAGTGTGGTGGCGATCTATGCCAAAGGAGTCAGCCAGGAGCTCAACGACCTTGGAAAGACCAGTAAGTTGCCCTCCACTGTGAGCGCTCCCAAATGACAAGTGATAACAGTGACTGCTATTGCAAATGTTGCGTGTTTTGTATGTGTCACTGTATGTCTAAGTAGCAAACTCACGGATCTCTCAGAGCATTACAGCTATGTTGCTCAATGATGCATGTTAACTGTATCTTCCTTTTATCTTACCCCAGAGCCTTTGGGTGGAGTTCGGAACCTGCGGGTCACCGACCCCACTACTAGCACCCTGAATGTACAGTGGGAAGCTGCTGAGGGCAACGTGCGTCAGTATAGGATCTTCTATGTCCCTGCAGCTGGAGGAGAGGAAGACATGGTAAGCCGCAAAACAGTTCTAGAGCATTAAACTACATCATGTATAAGGTTCCCCTCTTTTTTTAATCCCAATTAGGCCATACATGTAATGGCCAGAGCACAACCTGATGCATGTCATACTTCTGTGCAGGTCCAGGTATCAGGCAGCACCTACAACACTGTGCTGAAGAACCTGCAGTCTGATACGGTCTACACTGCAACTGTGGTTCCTGTCTACCCTGCTGGAGAGGGACAACGCATGTCTGAGAACGGCAAAACATGTAAGCACTACACGCATATGACCATTGGTGTAGGTCACAAGTTACAATGGTGATCCATGCAGGGGTGTTTCTTAGCAGTGGTGACATCCTTGGAAGACAACTTTAAGGGTTTAGCCCATGCAGACTGAGAAGAGGACCTCTGAGAATGACATACTGCATGACGGTTGTGGGATTTTTTTTCCTGAGTCAGGAATCCATTCAAGTCTGTCCAGATTGAATTTACTGGCCTCATTTGCTGGCTTGCTGTAGCTGTACACACGGAACCTTCAGTAAGTCAGCTAGATATAACTGATTTGTTTCATAGTAAAATCCAAATCCTTTCAAAGCCTGTAAGCCAAGCCAAACGGCTCAAATGCCATTTGTTCCTCAAGAGGTGAATTAATGGACACTTAATTAACACCTTACATGGAAAAATTTAACATAAAACACAACATAAAATGACAGCGTTAAGCTCAGTCAGCTTAGTTTGAACTTTGTCGAAGAACACAGATTTTCCAGTTTCTCACATAATTTCAAACCACCAATCTCTGCTGGGAATGAGTCAGCATTTTGAGGGTGATTGCGTAGGAAGGAATTCCTCCGGGTTGGCAGCATTATAATGGTGTCTCCTCTCTCTTTACCGTAATATTGTCCATTTATAGGTTGGAATGAAGGGTAGTGGTCAGGATAATGGTGGGGCTGGGGAATGGGGGAGGGGGTACACTGAGTAATTGGCTCTCCTTTGGGAAAAAGAAACAGAAGGGGGTTAGAAATGAATGGAGAGCATTATATGTTTTATGGCTCTCAACTCACTTGGCTAAGGTCATGCTCCATGCTTGCTACTGTTACCCCTATTTTCCCTTCTGCAGCAATGTCCCTTCATGTTCTGTGGCTTTTTCCTAGATGTTAACCAAACTCTTATACAGTATGTACAGTATATCAAATCATACCACTACAATTCATTTTACTGCTAACCTTGTAACTTGGTTGCCTCTGTAGAGTCTAATCTAATCTCCACTCAAACTGCAGTACCTATATTTATTCTCCCCCCTTTTTATGCAGTTTAAGGAAGGATCTGTTCTCACTATTTGAGCTAACTTTGCTCGTCACTGACTGTTAAGTGTCAGTCAGTGCCTTAAAGTTCAAAGCAGCTTTCTAGGCAACAGGCTTTGGTCTGTGAAACTTTAAAGTACAGAAGCTCACTCACTGTGTTTTGCCCTGCATTTATGGGGTTATAATGGGAAGTGGCACAAAGCCTCTAAACATCTGCTTTGGCTTTTATAGATGGCAAGCTTCACACTGGGATGCACATACGCTTTGTATATCCTATTCATTAGCCTTTAGGGCACTGACAGGAAGAGTCATGTTGACAGCAGTATTGCTAATTAATGCCTTAAACTTGTCTCTGTTGGTTGCTGGGCAGTAATACATTTTCCCATTTTATTGAAGTGTTCTCATGTAGTCAGTGGACTGCTGTCTACAAAACTAATCTGGACCATGTTATGTTAAATGAGACAGAGGGAGAATGGCAGCACCACTAGTTAGGAGATTCACAGAGGTGTCATCTGGTCAAAATTATCTTAACCTAACTTTACTGAAACATAAATATGAATAGGAATGTCCTACCTGCATTTGTGTAACAATATGTATGTGTTGTTCTTGTGTAATTGATAGTTTTCTGTCCATTCCCCACTTATGAGTACCTGACCTAAGCAATGTCTCTGTTTTTGTATCGTCTGACTTATCTCATCCCCTCTCGCAATCTATCATTCCAATCTGCACCACCACTTATGTTGCTGACATTTAACCTCGCTTTGTCATCACTCTTTGCCTAACCTCCCTCTTATCACTCCTCTTACCACCGTGCACCCTCTTTTTGCTCTTTTTCCTCTTTTCACCTTAACCTTTCACACCCTTATCTCTGTCTCTACCTCTAAACACCGCCTTACCACCCAACATTCCTGGCTCAGCAGTGGTGCGTAGCCCAGTCCGGAACATCCAGGTTTTCAACCCTTCTACCAACACCCTGAACGTACGCTGGGAGGCTGCCACAGGCCCAGTCCAGCAGTACCGGGTGGTCTATGCTCCTCTGACTGGCGCCAGGCCCTCTGAGTCGGTGAGTTTCCATCCACCGTGTGGCAAGAAGTGTAGTGTAGCACATTTGCATGGAAAGATAGAACATTTACATTGCAGGTCACAAAAGCACACATAACTACAAATACTTTTTTATTGTTTCATCACAGCCCATCAGTAACCATCTTATTGTTAATGCCCTTAAATCATATGTTATACAAACACTGAGGGTTTATTAAGAAGAGGAGAATTAGAGTACATCTGGGCGGAGGTGTGAGCACAACAACCAAGTCAAAAATGTTTGAGCAGCTTTTACACTATTCCATATGTCATCAGGAATGATCCAGCCTCATCCTTAACTTTTTAAAGAAAACATAAGTCTGTTCACCAAATGGTCCATCTGAGTGCGTTCATATGCAGACATATGCGTGCAAAACATTTTTTTTATTTACAAACTGCTGAAGATTTGAACCAAGACTGTGTTCATTAAAGCAGACATTCTTGAACAGCAACACGATATGTGACATCTGGCACCAGTGTGCCCACATCTTTACGTGTGAACGATTTCCTGGTTGCTTAAAGAGTCAACAAGCACCTTTTGAAGAGTTACTTGACATCGTACCATTAGCTCTCTCCAGCATCTGCCAGAAAGATTGCACTGTTAAGAACAGTTTCCTTCACTGGGACTCTAATAACATGGCCTTTGAAGAGTGAGGCATATTCCAGTTTATTGATGGAGAGGTGAACTTTGTCTTTTTCCATATTTGTTCGCACATTAACAGCAGGCTCAGGCCTTTTCTCTGGCCAGAGCCAATGATGTGCGTCAGCGGCAACGTTGCCTTTTTCTGCCAGCAGCATGAAATTTAACACCAGCTGGAGATTTGTAGCATGAATTACCAGCTTTACCGGTGTCACCTGTGATATTATTTTTCTACTGACATTCTCAAGAAACCCAGTAAAGTTTCCACCAGAAGAGATGGGAGCAGACTGCGAGTGATGCAGTCAAAATCGAACTAAAGCAGACAACGGGACATTGTTGTCACATTTACATGTGAGGTGAAGAGATAATAAGCAGATTTGCTGCTTATTATTCAACTTGTTTTACACAAGTGTTCATCCCTTCCTTCCTCACAGAGAGATTTTCGGCAGGCCAGAGCCCTGGATGAGCACTGACCTTACTCTGTCTTACTAAATAGAGTGTGGGCGGTATGTAATGGTCAGTGTCAGACTGGGTTAAACAGCGGTGCCGGCTGTCAAACATCAAAAGCATTATTTGGCTCTGCCTTTCACTTAGTGCGGAAAGCAAGGAGATATTGAAAAGGAGTTTTTAGAGGGCGTGTACAACACAAGCAGCTGTCAGAGGAGAGGGGAAAGGTATTTGTTTCTGTATGTTTGGCGGGGGAGCCGCACCATATCTGTTAGAAAATAAACCCCATGTACTGTTATCCATGTTTGATTTTGCTGATCAGTTTAGGACTTAGGTCTACACATGCTGCACTTAAACACTTCAAAAGGTGTTGAGTCCTGACACGTGTCTCTATGCAGGTCTTGGTACCAGGCACCACCACCACGGCCCTGCTGCAGCAGCTCGTCCCAGACACCGATTATAACGTCGGAGTGGTTGCCCTGTATAGCGACGGCGAAGGACCCGCTATCAGTGACGCAGGAAAGACATGTAAGTACCTGGGCCAGTGTGTTCCAAGAACATCCTTTGTGTAAGAAAAACTGTCCGAGGTCCTTATGTATCATGCAGTGTGCAGATCTAGTATAGGTATTTCAGTAATTATCAATTAACCTCATTTATTTCAACACCTCAGAGATTGAGATGTTTGGAATGTACAGAACAATAAAGCACTTTTTTTCTCCATGTTTCCACGCTCAGTGCCCCGTAGTGGCCCAAGGAACATGCGTGTATATGACCCCACCACCAGCACTCTCTCTGTGAGCTGGGAACATGCCGAAGGTCCTGTCATGCAGTACCGCATCACCTATGCCCAGACCACAGGAGACCCCATCGACGAATATGTAAGCATGCTTACAATTCCATATAATTCCACTGCTGCTTATGGTTTAATGAATTCACTCCTTTTAGAGGGACAGTTATTCAGGTTTTGACCATAGTGCTAAGTGATAGACCAACTCTCACTGATCCGAGATATTAATACAAATTTATCCTTAATATGGTCTTTTTGTTCATTTATTAATTCTTTTCTTTATCTGATATTTCTTATGTCTTGAAGACTACAGTACCAGGAAACAGAAACAATGTGATCCTGCAGAACCTGGATCCAGACACTCCTTATAATATCAAAGTGACTGCCATCTATGCTGACGGACCAGGAGGGGAGCTGGAAGGAGATGGACGCACAGGTATGAACGATTTAATCTTTGCAACCTGTGTGTACCTTTTCAATCATGCACAGATCATTTAGGGGAATGAAACTAAGCACAATGACAGACATGTGTTAAGGATAATCACGCAGTACTGCACACACACACGCACTCACCGGAGTGAGGACTTCATAGCAGAAAATACGAGTAGACTGATCCATTGATTAGGAAACTAAATCTGTGTAGAAAAGGTTCTGAAATTCTTGACTTTTCATGAAGGCCAAAAGTACCAAGAGACTTTGCCAGAGAATTATTAACTGGCTGTACTCCAGTGAGGGAGATTTCATGCTTGCAGTGCTGGCCAGGGTCTTGCCTAATTTTGTCTTTCAAACAAAAGAAACCCTATTACATATCGTAACGCCACTCCGCTACTTGAGGCGGCTTAATTTTTTCCCCCCAATTTCTCTGATGTGGTTGAATTTATCATCCTCTTGATCACACACCGAGATATTTTACTCATAATTCAAAAGCCATAATAAAGTAATTACCCTGCTGACAGTTCACCAGCACTGAATACACTGGAATGCCAACCCATTGCAGTGAACCAAAGCCTGTGTTGACTGTGCTGTCCTGTCTTGTTTTCCACAGTGGGTATGCTCGGCCCCAGGAACCTTCGTGTTTCTGATGAGTGGTACACACGCTTCAGGGTGTCCTGGGACCCCGCCCCCTCCAGGGTTAACGGATACAAGCTTATCTACCAGCCTGAGGGTATGGACATGTTTTTATGGGGATCGAGCAGTGTTAGTTACTGAGAAAATATGTGTTTTGTCTGCAACATTTATAAAACCAGAGGGACTTTCTTTTTAATACAAACACATATGGAGACTTTATGTTTATGTCTCCCTTCAGGCTCTGATGAGTCCATGGAGACGCTTGTTGGAGACGTGACCTCCTACCAACTGCATAACCTGAAACCTGGAACCACCTATGACCTGAAGGTGCTGGCACAGTACAACACAGGCCTCAGTGCCCCTCTGATTGGACAAGGCACCACATGTAAGTTAATGATGCTATTATTTATTGGTTGACAGGTTTGTCTGCACATAATTAAATTGATGATTCCAGTTTTGTCTGCCAAGCCATTGTTATGAAAGAAGAATGTGTACTAAGAATAATGCTTCCCTTTAGTGTACCTGAATGTGAAAGACCTGACCACCTACAATGTCGGCTATGACTCCTTCTGCCTCCGATGGTCCCCTCACAGAGCAGCAACCTCCTACAGACTCAAAGTCAATCCTTTTGACAGTATGTGCTTTACTCAGTTCCACGCTGTAGAGGCCTTGTTGAATTAGATGTTGTTAGGTTACTGCAACCTCAATCTGACTAATCTGGATTCTCTTCTATTCTTTCTTTCCACTCCTCCAGCCTCCAAGAGTGGAGCTCAGGAGATCACTGTCAGAGGCTCGGAAAGTAGTTACTGCTTTGACGGCTTGACCCCTGACACTCTCTACAACGCCACAGTGTACACCCAAACCCCCAACCTGGAGGGACCTGGAGTCAGCGCAAAGGAGAGGACATGTAAGATGACATCCTCTATGTCAGTTTAATGTATGAGAGGACAGTGCTCTCACACCCTTTTTACTATCGGTAAAATCTACAATTTTGTGCATGTGTTTCTGTTGCAGTGGTCAAACCCACTGAGGTGCCAACCGAGCCTCCAACCCCCCCTGCTCCAGCAACAGTCCCCCCTGCACTAGACGGTGAGGAGAGCTTTGACATTTGTGTGCCATAATACTCATTCTTATGGCTTAGCTGCGATTAGGCTTTACATTAACATTATCGTACCTTCACCACAGTGTGCAAAGGTGCCAAGGCAGACCTGGTCTTCCTCATCGATGGTTCTTGGAGTATCGGAGATGAGAGCTTCAACAAGGTCATCCAGTTTGTCACGAGCATGACTGGAGCCTTTGATGTCATCAGCCCCAGTGGCATGCAGGTCAGCGCACATCTTGGTGCCCTTTTAATGTTCATTATTTTCTTAAGACAAACTGACCTTATGCAATGTTTTGAAAGATGTTTTTGCTATTTCTATATGGGTTTTGTTACATATCATATTCTGTCTCCTCTTTGAACAGGTTTCGTTTGTGCAGTACAGTGATGACGCTAAGACCGAGTTCAAGCTGAACACCTACCATGACAAGGGCATAGTCATATCAGCTTTGCAGAATGTGCGCTACAGAGGAGGCAACACCAAGACAGGTACGCCACTGGAAGAAAGTCAGATTGGCATTTTAGCAAACTAATTGTCCTAAAGATGAATTGTTCAGAGTTTATTCTCACTGTCCTCTGTCCTTCCTTCTCACCCCCATCCCCCATCCAGGCATTTCTCTAAAGCATGTCTATGAGAAGGTTTTCACCTCAGACAGCGGCATGAGGAGGAACGTCCCGAAGGTGCTGGTGGTGGTCACAGATGGACGCTCCCAGGATGACGTGAAGAAGAGTGCAGAAAAGCTGCAGCATTCTGGTATGTGTGGAATTGTTAATCATTGTCATGTGTGTTTTGTACGGTACATACTTTTTGTATCGGAGCTGTTTCGAATTATCCAAATTCCCACTTGCACCCAAACTTTCGATTTCCTTCATCAGAGCCAACGTTTGTGGCTGATGTAATAAACACTTGTAATAATCCCTACAGCGACTGAAACTGCCTGTGGATATTGGAAGCTTAACAATGGTCTTTGTATTTTTTGTGTGTGTGTTTTGCCCACACAGGCTACAGTGTGTTTGTGGTTGGAGTGGCCGATGTGGACATGACAGAGTTGAGAATTATCGGCAGTAAGCCCAGTGAGAGACATGTGTTTGTGGTAGACGACTATGACGCTTTTGCCAAGATCCAGGACAACCTGATCACCTTCATCTGTGAAACGGCCACTTCCAGTAAGGCAGCCTTTAGTATATCATTAAAATACCATTATAGTTTAGTATTTCTGTATTCCAAGAGGACAACATTTGTTTTGACTTCTATTGTGGTTGATTAGTGCACCTGCACACCCATTAGTGTATATTTCCAACTGATCTTCTGCCAGGAAATGTATAAACAGGCATGAATCACTTTCTTTAAGTCAGTTTCTCCAACTTTCTCCAACTTTTTGTCCCGTTTCAGCTTGTCCTCTCATCTACATCAATGGGTTCACAACGCCAGGTAAGCATACAGCATCACCATACACATGAACTAATTCCTACAGAACTTGTTGGCATTGCTCAAATGCTATTATGCTGTGCTCTAAGAAGGTTTCACTATTTCTATTTTCATGCTCTCAACATGGCTGCTGTTTTTATCCCTTCCAGGCTTCAGGATGCTGGAGGCTTTCAACATTACAGACCGGACATTTGCTGGCATTAATGGCGTATCAATGGAGCCGGGCTCCTTCAACAGCTACATAGCCTACAGGCTGCACAAGGACTCCTTCCTTAACCAGCCCACCAAGTAAGAGCTGAGGCTGATTAGTATTTGTGTGTCAAGTAGAGGGAGTGTGAGTTTCATTATGTGCATTTTCCCAGCCTATTGGCCTTATCTCCTGTGCACTATAATCCTACCCAGCCCACAGTCATTATTCATAATGATGTTCAATAGCCTCAGTAGTAATAGGGTTTCCCCAGTGCTTTTCGGCAACAAGCCCACAGTCCTATTTGTTGTTGCAGCTTGTGGAATATGAGGTGCTAGCAGGAACAAAACAACTTGGTCGTAGAATTAAAACTTTCCTGGACCAGGCCCTCCTCCCACCTATGTCATGCTGGGAGCAAAAAAAGAAAGTCACCCCTGGGTCAAGAACTTTGCCTCTTTATTGGGCCTCATTTAAGTGGTGCTAGGCCATTGCAAGACTGCTGGACTATCCAAACCACTTCAGCATATTTTGCCAATATGTTCATAGCGATGCATATTCTGTGTGCGTGAGAGCAGCCATTGGCTTAATGCGCACAAATAGAAGCAATTCCAACTGCAGGGAAGGAGAGGGGACAGAAAATGCTTTCAATATGTGGGCAATTTCTGCAAAGCCAGGGGAAAAACTGGCAATCATTACAGGTTCTGCAGCCTATGTGACAGACTGCATGCTGTATCATTGCAGCAAAATTGAACGGTCTCTGTATTAATTTCTAACATGTGATATTTTGACTACTGATGTAATGAGGGCACAGTTCTGGCTCATGTCTCATCACAATGTATCTTTTTAACACTAACAGGGAGATCCATCCGGATGGTCTTCCCCCATCCTACACCATAATCCTGCTCTTCCGCCTGCTGCCCGACACACCCTCTGAACCCTTTGATATCTGGCAGATTGCTGACAAAAACAACAACCCCGAGGTCGGGATCACCGTCAACCGTAAGCCCCCCCGTCCTGTTTTGGCCCTCAGCTGGAGGGGGATGCTGCTGTAGCTGACACAACATATACACAGCTGTACACTCTTTATTAAGAGCGTAAGCTGCTTTCTTTCTCTCTCATACCTAATTTACAGATAGCCAAAGTTAATTGATATGTCAGCTGTGACAAATAAGTGGAAGCATATTTAAATAAATACGACAGACTTCAATCCACTGCTCTGAGTTAGATTCTGAGTTTGGATTTGGCTTGACTTTTTTTATTCTCTCATAGAAAGCCTTCATTTTTGAATAAGTATATTTTACAAATGTGCACTTACACACGTGGTAAATGCATGCAAATGATTATGAACATGGACTTAATCCCTCCTAGCCTTCTCTTTATGCCTCTCTTCCCTCTACAACCATGTGTTCCCTATAGTCCCGTCTGCACTTTGCGTGCCACCGCATCGTAACACACTGTCAGGGATTCATCAAAGCCTCTTCTCTTTTCAGCTTCCAGCAAAACAATCGCATTCTACAACAAGGACACCCGAGGAGAGATCCAGAGAGCCACGTTTAATGAGGAGCAAGTGAAGCGCATTTTCCATGGGAGCTTCCACAAGGTAAACACAATGCATGATTCTACTAGTACCTGGCTAGCTCACCATATAGTGATATTATTAAAAATTGGCTTTAATAGGACTGACCGAATTTTTTGCAGTCACCTGTAGGCTGATTATCCTTTTCAGATCCTTTTACATGCAGAATATTGTTTATATTATTTTCACTTCCTCTCACATATTTAATTTTAATGTGAAGATCAGACAAACGAGCCAATTCGATGTAACTTTATCATGTTACGGTCAGGAGCATTCCGGCGGGGTGCGAAGGAGGGAAAGAGGGACCCAGATGTAGATAGCTGGGAACGCATAGGTTTTAATGAAACGAAACAACTAAAAAGGCGCTTACAAAAAGCAAGGCAACAGGGGAGCATATCTCAAAACGGTACTGAACGCAGCGCTCAACCACACAAGCAACACACCACATAGACAATGACGCCACAGAGAGGCGAACAACCGAACACACTTAAATACACAGGACACTAAGGAGGGGATGGACCACAGGTGAACACAGGGGAACAGGTGAAAACACTTCAACAATCAGGGAGACAGGGAGGCTGAGACAGGACACAAACTCAAACACAGGAGAACTAAGGCAAGAAATCACAAGACAAGCAACAGAAAACACGAAACACTACCAGTCACACCGAAACGGGGCGTGACAGTTACCTGTCAAAGGTTTCCTGCTGTCCATCTTAGAGTGCCTTTTTTATGATTTCACATTAGCCTTGTTTTCTTAGAGTATGGGCAGTTAATTTGATAAATGGGCCATAGAGGCTATAAATACGTTTAAATAGAGGTTGGAGGGAAATTATGCAAACTGTTACCATTAACCATGGAGGTCTGACCACATCAAAACATGAGACTGTCCTGGTAGCTGTTAAGTGAATTCCAAACCAGTCTGCTCCTAACTTCAGCACCAGTCATGGGACTGGATCGATTTTTATTTTGGTTTGGGCTTGCAATTGCATAATAAAAATAGCATAAAGCATGTCAAGAATAGATCCGAAAGTCTGCATATTTTTCAGTAAAAAGCAGACTTTATGGTTTTTCTTTAAAGGAGTTATTCCAGCGATATAGTATTATTTTGGGAGACATGTTGAAAAAATGCAACTGAGGCCAAAATATCCTGCCTTGTCCCTAGTAAGTACTGGAGCCTACATTTCCCCATTAGCATCTTTCGTTAGATGTCTTTCAAACTCCACGCCGTAGTTTGTGAAAACTGCAAGCATTGCAAGCAATGGATTAAAAGTCTGAATCCAGATTTTACCAACTGTCACAATGATACATTTTTATGACTTTGAAACAGATTTTGGCCATCATCTGCCCTGTCTTTTATGCAAGACATTAGGAGCGCACAATGATTTATTAATCATCATTCCTCAACTACTCTTCAAACAATGTGTCAAAACCTCTCAACCACCCACAATGCTGTTATTGTTTTGCAAACTCTCTGTTTCTCTTCAGTGGTTTAACCACTACATTAGGCCCACATGCCAAGCCTACAACTGTGATGAACAGCCTTTTTATAGTATGGTGTCTCTTGGGGCGAGAGCAAGATGTAAAAAGTCACATAAAATGCGTTTTAAGTCTAACAGCATCAAATATAAAACATCCTGTTCATGTTCCACCACAGTAGGGTGTAGGAACTAGAACAATGAGGGACAGTATATTTTCATACCGACCTGGAATGACTTAAGATGTGAGATTCATGACCGTAACCCTATTCGTGGAGGAAGAGCGACTGGTTCCAATGTACTTAAAGTCTCGTCAAATTGCATTTGAGTTTTTTCCCCTTATATAGTACAAAGTTTTCTTTTCCCCTCTATGAAAGCAATATATATTGGCCCCCTGATCAGAGCGTTCTGTAAATGGCTTTTCAGTTTGACCATTTAGCATAACTGTAGATTAACTTCATGAATGAATAGGTCCCTGGAAAATGTTGGGTCAGGACTGGACTAAATGACATCACTGCTGGTCTAGTTGGACAGCAGTCTGATCTATGTGTGTGTGTGTGTTCTCCCAGTCTGTGGCCATGGTGGAGACTGTAGTCTGACTGTACATTTGGTGGCTAGTTTGTGGTGCAGTAGTTATTCTTCCAGCGGTCTACCTAGCTGCTTATTTACTGGTCTGCTGAGTAAGGGCTAGTGCTGACTGCTGTGGTGGTGTGTGTTTACATGTTGTCAGTGGTTTCCCAACACTTTGTCCGTGGTCATTACAGAGTGACCTCTGTGTGTGTGAAAACCCAATAAAATCACACCTCACTGACCTCTACATTTTAGGTTAATAAAGAAGAGCTTCAGCTAAGGATTATTTTCATTATTAATTGATTTATTTCCTCAATTCTTAGGTCTATGAAATGTCTGCAAATAATAAAATATGCCCATCAGGTGTTCCAAAGCCATGGTGACATCTATAAATGTCTTGTTTTGTCCGACCAACAGTCCAAAACACAAAGGTATTCAGTGTATTACCATAGAAGACAAAGAAAACCAGAAAACGTCCATCTTTTTAACTTACAAAATAAGTCCACTATTAAGTTGTTGCCATTGTTTGATACTGCACCGCCAGTGTCTTAAATCATGGCAGTTAGTTTTGACAGTATTTTGCCACAAACCCCAATTCTAAAATTTGCATGCTGTGTTAATTTGACTCAGAATTTGTGTCAAAAGCATCATAAATCCACTTCTACCCAACATGTCTTCTGTCATTTGAACTGAATTTATGTTTTTGTCAAGTGTTAAGATGCACTTTACGTGCTTGCATGCCACAGTGCTGGGTCAGAGAGTGCTTACCCAGGCTGAAGAGGTCGTGGTCTACCGCTAGTCAAACATGTGGGAAAGTGCTCAGAGATGACCTAAGCAGATGCTAGCCACTCACTAGCCCACTGGGGAATCCCCTCCCACTATTCAGGGGGTGGGAGTCGGCAGAGGGAACTTCCTGTTAACTGAAGTGAAGAAGACATTTACCATAAGTCATAGTGACTAGTCAGGAGTTACACTGGTAGGAGCTTCAGAATAGCGCACTATGGTTTGTCTTGAACTCTGCCCTTCAAACTTTCCTCTTTGGGACTTTGATGGGAAGGTTATGCCAATATACGCATACACTAATTAAAACAGAAAGTGGTTTTTGCCAAATTGTCCACTGACTGCCCTCATTCTACTCTCCATTTGATACAACTTTCTTTTGCATGTGAAGATGTCTTCTTTCTGTGACCTGGACGAGTACAGTAGATTACTGACCTTAAAAAACACACTGGAAATACAGGAAATTATATGTTAATTTCTCTCCCCAACAAAATCCACAGTGCCTTGTCTGTCCGCATGTGCCAGATCAGACATGGGGGCGTCCCATCTACAATGACACAATGAAACTGATCAGCCCAAGTGGGGATTTCATGATCAGTCTTAGCACTGTTTGCATTGAAACACCAATCAAATGGAGATTGTATAATGATTATGTATTTCCCTTTACTCTCAATGAAAGCCAACTTAATCTTGGATGTGTTTTTACAGAGAAGACTCACACCTGCTTGTTAGTGGTTGCATAAAATTAATGCCATGACACCTTTAAGGGTCAGGACAGAAGAACAGTAAAATCTAATGCGATAGAAATAATGGAAATATGTGAAGAGCATTGGAGCAGAGACCGTGTGAGCCTGAAGTCTTACCATATGTACTCTGACTGTAGAGTGTTGACACAGCGAAGCACAGTGAAGCCTTCTTGGTGAATGACAGATGCTCATCTGTCAACTGATCGCTGCAGTAGGACCAGATTACTTAACAGCAAACACCATCAACCGAGGGAGCAGTGGTCACTAGAAAGCTAGTTTTTCTTGGGGCCTTATTTTCCAGAGTGTTTTTATTGTGTTTACATATTGGTCAGTGAGGTAATATATACATGCTCATTATTTGCCATCCTAGTACATCATCCAAAGCTGTTTTGGTAAGCCCTCAGGAGCATCATGGTGTAATATAGCCATGCCAGGATCCTGAGATAAACGACACCCCTCTCTCTTTGCGGTCCACCAGCTAGTTTGTTCTGCTGCCATGGAAGTCGAATGAAATTTTGTGATTGGTTGCCAAGAACTGTGGCCTAGTCTGTGGTTGGTATGGCTTTGTAGGAAGAAATGGTAGCTTGCTTTCCTGACATAAAGAAAGAAAGCTTGTCTGACTGTTGAGCAGGGGAAAATTTGCAAATGTGAGTGGAAAGTATGGAAAGTGTAGGACTTTTGATGGCACACCTCAAATGATATTGTTTCAAGATGTGTATCATGGTTCTCTGGACAGGAAATGTCAAAATCTGGCACTTTGTCATTCTGTGTTGCTATACAATCACCGACTACAGCTTTAAAGCTGTATGGAAACGCCAACTCTTGTATATTTCCTTTCTTTTATGGTCCATTCGTCTGTAGAGGCATCAAACAGCAGTTCTGTTCCAAATCAGTAACCACTCTGGGGTGATATCAGAATACATAATTAACATGCTTCTGCAAAGACTAAACAATTCCCTGAATCTAGCATTTGTGGAATACAGTATCAGCATATTTATAAGCTTCAGACATCTTGTTTAAAAAGGTTCCGTGAGGTTGTTCCCAGCCTTATGTTTGCACTTTATTAAAGAACGTCCCTTGTCTTTAAAAGCGTAATCATGCCACTTCCAAAATAGAAATGAATGCCAAACCCAGCTTTTCACAAGCTCCAGTGTTCTTAGTACTCTTTGCCAAGTAATTGCTGCATCAAAGTGGGCAGCTGTGAAATATTGAGAAGACAAGAATGGTTTGTATTATTGTATGTATTGTGTTAATAGTGGCCTCTCTCCATCCTCTCCCTCCTGCAGCTTCATATCACCATCTCTCCAGAGAAAGTCAAGCTCAACGTGGACTGCCAAGAGGTGGCAGAGAAGCCCATCAAGGAGGCCAACAACATCACACTGGACGGCTATGAAGTGCTCGGCAAGATGGTCAAGTCTGGAGGCGGAAAGAGGCAGTCTGCAACGGTGAGTGACAAAAAACACTTTTGCATTAAAATCGCGAAGGCTTGGAAACACAAGTTTGGAAGAGCATCTCACAACTTTCCAAAAGAATCAATATCCAAAACCTCTTGTGCGTGGATGCACAATTACATTTTAACTGCTCCCAGTGACTGCAGGAAGGATGAATGCCTGCATCTTTACTGTTTGCTGTCCCTCTGTTTCTCTGAGGGACTCATTGCTGCCATTGTCCTCTGTTTTCAACATTCCACATTTTCAGCACAAATCCGAGCCATTTGTAACACCCCTCAATGATTTTCCCTTCTTCTGTTGTATAGTTCCAGCTCCAGATGTTCGATATTATCTGCAGCTTGAGCTGGGTCAGCCGAGACAGATGCTGCGACCTGCCTGCCACAGTAAGAACAAGTGTCATTTTTAGGATAATTTAATATCAAAGTTAAGACAAAAGGCCATCTCTAGGTGCACTAGAGGGATATTTTGGCAGATTTATTGCACAAGCTTTCATGTACATGTAGCACTGATTACATTTGTAGTTGTATTGGACCATTAATCTTGTACTTCATTGGTTCGTAGCTGTTGTTAAGAATCAATAGTAGAAGGACCATTGCGATTGTATCTACTGTATGCATACATACCTTCTCAGAGTTTTATGTATGCTGGTATGTAGTCATTAGGCTGATAACTATATTGCTGTTTAAAAAGAAAATGCCTTAGCTGAACTGAATAGAACCATGTATCTTCTGCACTAATCGGACTGTTGCCAGTATGATCTCCCAATTACACGAAAACAAGTGCTCATTTAGAGGTAGTAAATCTCCTTTATTTTGATACAGCATGATAAATACCGGATGCGTGAACATTTATCCAATTATGAGCAATTCATCCATAATTTGCATCGGATTTTAATGCATCACGTCAATGGCTGCAGTGTTATATAACTCATTATGTGGAAGACGTTTGCAGCTGTCACTGAACATCTGGTTGTACAGCCCCACACTGACTGCTGATTCCAGTCACATTTCAGCATGAGCCACTGTTCCATCGTGACCTTTGCTGGGTTTCTAAACTGTCTCTTCTTCTTAAACTTCAAGCAAAGTCATAATCTCGGCTCACCAGGATACTGTCACAAAATTACATCAATTATTTTCTTTTTTACCCCTTGTATTTTGGAAAGTGCCAAGACATGGTCTCAATTGTCAGTGGGTGGGTGTGAAATGTATAAGACTATAAGAATACTGCACTGAAGTTTATATATGCATTTATTACTCTCTTTTCTAATTAATTTATCTTCTGTATTCTTTTTCAGAGAGATGAGGCCAAATGTCCATCCCTTCCTCACTCTTGCACATGCACACAGGACAGCATCGGCCCTCAGGGGCCTCCTGGACCATCGGTAAAGACACTGCCACTTCCCATCATCCCTCCTTGTCTTTTGTCTATCTTCACCTCCTCTACCTCTGTTTGTTCTCAACGGATAAAATGGTTTTCTCTGAAGTCATACATGTTTTGATGATGATGATGATGATGATGATAAAGCCATACATTTGTCTGCTAGTGTTAAAACTGACTGTACAGCTATAATGAGCTGCTTGCCTGCAATACAGCTTGAACTCAAGCAGACTGAGGATGTCCCTCGCATCAGGAGTGGTGTTTTCTTTTCCTTTGGAAAGAGCAGCTGAGGATGAAACCAGTGGCATGCAGTGAAATGTGGGCTTAGGGAAGAAGTGTCACAAGATAAATGCCTGTTGGAAAAACAACAGTAAAAAAGTCTTGAGAAGAAGTCTGGAATATGTGTGCTTGGTAACCTCACTAAGCCCCAGTGAGGATAGCGTAGGGCTTGAGGTTTTAGGGCTTTTGGAATCTGCTCCTGTTGTTACACTCACTCTGTGTTTCTGGCTGCTCGCCTTTCCAGGGCAGCCCAGGTTCTAAGGGACCACGAGGAGATAGAGGAGAGCCCGGCAACACCGTGAGTAACACGTAACCTGTAATGTTATTTACAGGCTTTGAATTTGTAATTGAATCAGTTCATAGCCAATGAAGCTTGCTGACGTTATCATTAATGTTAAATCAACACATAACAATGATCAGCTTCTCACTGCCATGTTATTTCAGAAGCTATTACTGCTCTCCTACAGCCTTACGTTAGCTTACACCATCAGACAAAGCAACTTGCACACATCTGAATTCAGTTATCGACTGTATATTTTTATGCACTGTATATTGATTTAAAGGGGGCCCGTGCCAAGAACCTTAAAGGCCCATTTCCACTGTTAACATTCACGTCTGGTTAGGGTTGTTCTTTTGTAAGAGCATGGCTATGAAACATATTTGTTTTTTGTCTGGGTAATGCTGTAGGGCTCAATGGGTCCACGTGGAGATCCAGGACTCCCAGGCGCAATGGGACCACCGGGTCCACAAGGCCCGAATGGATTGTCTCTACCCGGAGAACCTGTAAGTTAGTCTACAAAAAGAATGTATATGACAGACACTATGACTAGTACTCAAGCTGATATAAATCTGCAGTTTGTGTGACAATTTTAGAACAGCCAAAATATTCTTCATAGCAGATCCACCAGTTAGTGGGATTTACAGCTAAAATCAAAACACACGCCACTCCTCTCTACTTCCATCCAACTTCTTAATTTTCCTACCTGCAGATGTCCTTGTCAAAACATGAAATCAATCACAATCACAGACTAAAATGGATAAAACAAAGACTAAAAGACTGCTTTTGCAAACCTCTCTTTTCCCCCTCTTCCACCTTCAGGGTCGCCAGGGACCAAAGGGAGATCCTGGAGCCCAGGGCCTGACTGGCCTGCAAGTAAGTCCTCCCCTCTCATTTTGTGGTTTTTGAACAGGAAACAGGAGACTATCCACAGAGAGCGGCGTTGCTACTGGAGCCTGGATTCATTCCACATGGCGAAATTGAAACCACACTCGAAGTGGGAGGTTTACCATGCCATCCTCAGGGAGACCCACACTCTGAAATCTGCCTGTTGATTGACAAACAGTAGAACGCCACTGATGCAGTTAAATTATTATGGAACACAGACTCACAAAAAGGGGAAACAGGGAATGGAACATGTTCTCCCCCAGCCTTATGATTGAAGATGACCGTGACTTGGTAAAGAATTCTAGTCTGTCTGAAGTTTGATCATCTTTCTCTGACAGTAGATGTCATTCTTTTCTCAAACTCACTTTTTGGTGGAAAGGCATTTTTGAGTGGACTGGCATTACATAGCCATCTCTTGGCTGAGCAACCGTTCATTCATCCAGCTGAGGTCATTCAGCGAAATTTCACCATTGAAATTGGAGAGAACATCATCACTGGTTATTCTGGCCTCTGAATAGGACAATTCAGACATGGGAGAAAGTTCTATTCTATGATCTTCAGAGCTTACTGGCAGCATTGTCTCGGCTACTTTACACAATAAGCGTATTGTAACAGCACTGTCTATTCAGATGTCTAGTAGACATCATGTGTCAACAGACAAGAGGGAAATTGTTACAGATTTTATTAACAAGATGATATATTATCTTTGGCTAAGTAACTGGGAAACTGCTGGATTTTTTGCTATAATTTGAAGTTCAACAGAGGCATTAGGGAGCTGTATAAATGTATTGTTCTTGATCATTAGCATTTGATTAAGTGTGCCTGCTATTTTCCCAGGGTTCTCCCGGGCCACGCGGTTCTCTGGGCCCCGTTGGACCAAGTGGAGCGCGGGTAAGATCTACCTCCAAGCCAGCTTAGCATACACACTGTGTTCAAAGCCTACACATGGATCCAACACTTAGTGAAGCTAATGCTTTGCATGTGATCACCCACTTAGCTCAGCATATACAGATGTACTGTCGTGTAGTTTTTTCATTTGCATTGCATGTCCTCACTTCCGTCAGCCAAAAAACTTGAGCCACTACTTATAAATGTAATTTAAAAAGACAGACTCGAGGCTGAAACAATACACTGATGTATTGCATGAATGGGGTCCCCAGTGTGTTGTAACCCATGTGTGATGTTTGTTGTTCCTATATAGGGGCCACCAGGAAAGGAGGGACCATCTGGACCCAGAGGCCCATCAGGGCCCATGGTGAGTGTGTATGTGTTTGTCTCTGTGTCTTCGTGTTGTGCAGTAAAGAGCCAAATAAATATTCCTTGGAGCATGCTTTATTTCCTGATATATCTGCAACAATTACTTCTCTGGCTCCACAGTTGCACTCTGCTGGAACAGCACATAAAAAAGCAGACTCCACTGTTACGAGGAGGGTGCATGCATCTCATTTTCTTCCGTGGTTCTGTGGTTTGGGGAGGTCTGAATCTACTTAATCCAGCCATCATGCCAACAGGCAACATGCCAGTATAGAATTCACAGGCACTATACCATCCTGAGTGCTCCAAGACTCATTACCAATGCCTTGTGGCTGGTGTATAAGTGTGTGTGAGCATCCGATTCCTGCATGTGTGTATTCATCTCCTCTTCAGTGTTGCTGGCAGCTTGTGCCACATCCCCCCCCCCCACTGCAGATGTCAAAGCATAGATCCTATCTTAAAACTTGTTATGAGGAGCAGGAGTTAAATATTGCTATTATGTTTACTGTGCAGTCATTTGAAGTAAACACTACTCTTTTTGTATTTTTTCCTTTTTTTTTTCCAGGGAAGCCCTGGAAATCCAGGTGTACCAGGAATGACTGGAAAACCAGGGAAATCAGGAGAGCCAGGAAACCCAGTATGTACTGAATAACACAGACACAAATGATGTCACTTGACTTGATGGAAGGTCAAGGTTGCTGCTTGTTCTAACATTGTTCTTCTCATTACCAGGGATCTGTTGGCATTAAAGGAGAGAAAGGAGAGAGGGTATGTATCATGCTTTCAATTAAATTAGCATACACCAGATATCCTACGTCATTGCTGTTCTCTTCATGAAAATGTCTTTGTTTTCCAGGGAGACTTTGCATCCCAGAACATGATGCGCTCCATTGCCAGACAAGTTTGTGAACAGCTTGTGAACAGTGAGCAAAACCTTTCTCAATCTTTAGGGAATTTTAAAGTTGTTAAAGCAACAATTGAATCCAAATCCAACTGATGTTCTTCTCTTACAGGTCAGATGAGCAGAGTTGACATGATGCTCAACCAGATTCCCTCTGGATATCGTAGCAACAGTCCTGGGCCACCTGGCCCTCCTGGCCCTCCTGGCAACCAGGGATCCCGTGGAGATCCTGGGCAACCTGGTCGAACTGGTTTCCCTGGAAACCCAGGTTTACCTGGAAGTCAAGGAGAGAGAGGTACTTCATCGCACTTCTTTTTCTGAATGTTTGGTAGAGTTACAAAGGATCAAGCAGGGAAAACTTAAGCAAATGAATAAATTACGATCATCGTGGTATTGACTCCGTAGATTAATGTTGATCCAACATGAGTGGAATGACCACATTACCTTGTGTAATCTACAAATGATTCAGGTTAGCATTGCACAATATTATTCAATCCTGAGTTACTCTTTTTGTGTTTCTTTCATGCCCTTTAGATTTCTACTCATTTCCATATATTGGTGATTTTTAAGAAGACATGCTTTATTGGTGTGAAAGTGATTTAAAACTATTTTCTCTGGTTTATGTAGGATTACCAGGAGACAAGGGAGAGAGAGGATCTCAAGGAACTGGTATCAGAGGACAAAGAGGCCCAAATGGGCCACCAGGTAACACAGTTACTCTTCACGGGTGAAAAAGTCCACATTTTCACATGAACATTGTTCTCCAGTAGCTGCATACAGTCTGCTGGTCTCCCACTGTTCTCTTACAACTTTAGCTTTACACTAAAACACACTTTCACAATGACAGTGTATGTGCAGACCTTTCGAGGACACAGAGTACTCCCTTTAGTCCAATTTAAATGACACATTCCAGCCAGAGGCCAAAATATACCTACGGTATATGTATCTCAGGCACCTTCGTTTGGGCAGCTGCACTGCATAAATTCTTTGGAGGGACCCCAAACATATTCCCAATTCTTTCCTTTCTTAAAGATTTATGTCTCGTGTATATTGAGCTTCTACAAACACTGTGCACATTTGAAATATTATACAGTAAATGGAAGGTATTTACGTTCATCACTAAGGAGAGAATTTCTGTGTCTAGAGTTTAGACAATCTTGAATCGGTTTTCAGTCAAGGTCATGATGCAGTTTTAGAAACAATTTTAGAAATTGTTAGGAAATGTTATTAGGCTGATTTGTCAGTTTGAAAAAGTACATAGCCATTCCTCAGTTCCAATTGATATCCAATATGTTTTCTCTAAAAAGCTCACCACTTCAGAAAATTTCCTTTCCCCAGGGAAGCTATTACTAAACAACAAGAACCTTCTATTGATGTCTACCCCATAACACCAAACACTGACATGTCTGTTTCTGTGAATGAAGTGAGAAACAACTAAGGACCAGTGGGAGGAAGTCCACACAGATGACTCACTTTTTTGTGAGTGTGTGTGTGTGAGAGAGGGAGCGACAGAGCGAGAGAGAGACAGAGTGAGAGAGAGAAAGAAATGGATTGTTGTACAATGAGCTTTCTTTGGTGGCTTCATTGACTACACATGGGCTCACTTAAGGGAGAGAAAAAGAGAGAGGGGGAAAATTCCATCCATCTGAGTTTTTACCGTCTAGACAGATGGGGCCAGGGGGGTAACTCCACTCAGCCCTAGACTTTTTTTTTTCTTGGTCAAGCGTTTTAATTGAGCCATTGAAAATTTTAAATTACAATGCCGCAGCCCCGTGTTACCCCCACCATTTTCACTGAAGATTTACAAGTGATGTCAGTGGGTTTTTGTGCTGAGCTGAGTTTGAACTTTTCAAACTGGCCTTACTTACCTTCTCTCTCCCCTTTGCAGGACCACCAGGAGAGTCAAGAACAGGACCCCCAGGTACTTCTGGATCCACTGGGCCTCATGGCCCACCAGGTCGCCAGGGTACTCCAGGGGTGAGGGGACCACCAGGACCCCCTGGATATTGCGACTCCTCTCAGTGTGTTGGCATTCCTTACAATGGACAAGGATACGCAGGTACACTCAACACGGTCTAGGTCCTGCATGGTACTACATTAGATAAAAGACTAAGTGTATGCAGACTAATTACATTTGCAACTCAGTGCACTACTTCTTTCTTTGATAATGTATGGAGATATGGATGTACGGACTAAAGTGTATATATTTTTTATTTATATATATTTATAACTTATTTCCATATGAAGTTCAACTGACTGTTCACCAAGCCCTGCTCACTTTAGCTACGCCTGTCAAGCATATTTATTCTCAGCTGGAACATAAAAACAAAAACAGAAGTATCCTTGGCCTTTGTAAGCTAGTTAGCTAAGCATTCCAACATTTGCAGCTTACATTAAAGAGCATAAACACACTGTTTAATATATGCCATACACTTTCACTCTTTCATTTAGTGTTTTTTAAAGGCAAAAAACAAACCGACCCTGAGCCAAACTCTTTAGGTGGTTCTCATTAAAGGTCCAATGCTTGGTTACCGTTGCTAACCTAGGATTGGACAATCGCTGTTTGGGGGAGGGGTTTAGCAAACAGTCAGCAAGAAGCTATTATATTCCAATACCTCCATACATTTGATGTAGAATTTTAAAAATGGCATGTAGAGCATTCTTGCTAGTGGTGAATGATGACTTACATAAAATCAAATAAGATGCTTATAACTTTGTTCCACAGAGAAAACTCACACCCTCTTTGACCTATTTTCAGGTTTGGCATAGTAAACGTTCTAAGTCAACTGTGCTGCTTGCTCTTTGAAGTCCTGTTTCTGAGATGTTTGCCCATTTGCTATGGGGCATGTAAGGATAATCACAATGGACATAATTATTGAACAATAAAAACAAACGCTACGAAAGCCAAAAAAAAAAAACCCAGAATGGAGCGGACTGGCACTAACATCATCTCACAGCTACAAGCTACAGTGATGGCAACCTGCTGGCCTGTTTGCATCTTGAACCACAAACCGTTGGGGGAAATAAACAAAAAAACAGACTGAGCATTTCTACGAAGGAAGGAGCATGTACAAACACCACCCAAAACAACTACTAACAATGAGGATTTAATAACTGAAAGCAATGTTAATGTGGAGGTGATATGTGTAAATAAAACTAATTTTTGTGCCTTGTAAATGATTGTATGAACCAGGACGTGTCACTAAAAATCAAGTTAACATCTGTATTGAGCTTGTGCCTCATAACCCCTCTGCTTACTTACCACCCAGCATAACCTCTGTTTACGGCGCCTCAAGTGACTTAAACAGCTCTGGTCCAGACTGAAAGCATGTTCCACTTGTAATCATGTTGTTTGTGTACGTTGGCCAAATCAGTGCTAAATGTTGCTCTCTTGCCATTTCAATGTGTCTTTTGTAGTATCAGCTGGTTATTTTACTACATATTATTATCCAATAGCTTGATGGATTTTATTGTAAATGTCATCTCAGCATTTGAAACCGTTTTTTTATTCAGCTTGTTTTTTTTGGTACTTTAGGAAGCAATAGTTTGACACAATTCTTTTTTTGGAATTCCATAGTGCAATATAATTTAAATTGTGCATGTGAAAAGTTGCAGAAGGAACCCTTTTTTTTGATTGGCCTTCCCAAATATTTTTCTAGCCAACCGCTACGAGCCTGAACCTGAGGTAGTGTCTATACCTGTGGAGCCACCTGGAGAGTTTGAGGCAATACAGTCACCTGGTTACTCACGAAACCAACGGGGAAAGAGATCACTGCCACAGGAAAATACAGAAACACTAGCATCATAGCTACAATAAGGAGGTCTCAGAAAAGTGTAATATTGAAATAACTTCCATGATCACTTATGTGAGGATGAAATGATTTTCAGAACAAAACTAGTACTTACGTATATGGGTTTGATACCCCGGGCTATATTGAACTTATATTTTTTTGACATGAGAAAGTTTAGCAAGATGAATACAAACCTACATGTTCATTCATTACAAACCTGTGTGCTTGCTAAGTGTCCCCTTTAAGTGTCTGCTTGTAATATAACTGCAAGTGTTTATCGGACTTCATTGTGTAATGCACTAATCACGTGAAACCAGAAGAAAGTATGTCCAAGGAAGTACAGTATGTATGTTTTTGAACACTTTCAAACTATGTCAAACTTCAGTATGTAAAGCTGTTTCAGATCCTCCAAAAAGACAATGAATTTGATCCCCAAATGATAATTTGACTTATTGTAACAAACCAAACTTGTTTTTTTTTTATTAATTTGTTTTGTTACCAAAAAGTGGAATTGCATGTTTGTGTTGTATATTTACTGAGGATTTCTAAGTCAGAATATAGTTGTTGTTTTCTAGCTATGCAGTTTGGATTTGGTTGCAAGACTATGGACATAGAATTACTTTTCTCATATTTTAACTGCACATTTTGTGAATTCCACACAGCCTTATTTTCTTATTTATTTCTGAAACAAAAGAGGCATTTTTCAATAAAACTACTGAAAATGTAGCATTTGTTTCAGCTCTCCAGTCATTTTTGCCTTTTGCTGTCTTTAATTTCTCACAGCATCTGTACATTGTGTCTTCAGCCCAAGCTCTGGGCTCATATGTATTAATGAAAAATCGAAGGTCAGCTCCTTAGCTGCTGTCTAATGACACCTAAACATGCAACCATCTTCCTTTTTATACTAAACCCCTCCTCTAGATGAAACTGAACATTTGATCTTGAGTGACAAAAACCAGTTCTTCCCAATGTTAGGCCTTGAGAAATAAGTTTTGAAGTTTGAACCTTCATTTATTTTGACAGCTAAAGATATTTTGACAGTTAAAGATATTTTGTGCCGTCCAGTACGTCAGTTCATTTCAGGGTAACAAGAAGAGAGAGCAGAGTGTGAAAACTAATAGTCCACAATTTTTAACTTTTCCATCACAGTCTTTTCCATGCACTCAGTTGGCTCTGGTCCTTTCAGATTGTAATGATTATGCATAGATCTCCATGAGGAAACAGCAGATAACAGCTCTGGAAAAACTCACATTCGGACATCGCCATTAAGCATATGTAAAGGTGAATAACAGATGTATGAGGTAAGGACTGATGCCATTTCTATTTACTGTGATGAAGGGAAGGCATGTCTGAGTTCTGCACAAATGCCAGAGATAAGGTCTGGGGATCAGTTATGGAGGTCCAGATTGCCGCCGCCACAAGAGGACATAGGCGAAATCCTCTATAGAAAGCCGTTAATTTGTTAATCATATTTTCTGGAAGGCCTTCAATTAGTCTTGGAACCTCAAATAGATTTTTACAGAAGTTTGTATCTCATGAAAGTTGGGAACTCTTGCAGGTAAAGTACAGTATGAGTGTCTGAACAGCTGGTAAATATTAGTCACAAAGGAGACTGAGGAGAGTCTGCAAAAGCATTTCACATACAGACAAGAGCTGAGAACACTGTCTGCCATATAAATCTCCCTTTAGCAGGTACATTGTCATAAATGGGAGAACCCACAGCGGTGGTCTCAGTGCTCTTAATATTTACCTCATAACAACACTCTCTGAGACATACAGGCCAAGTTGAAATATGTCCACACCTGTTATAAGTAATATGCTGTTCACGCTATTTCTCAACATCAGACTCTGATTTTTGTTTTTACCATCATTCCATGAAATCATCCAAGACGACTCTGTAGCCTTTAAGTCACCTTTTTTCCCCACCACAACCAATCATACCTGTTTCCCTCTAAACTCGTATAAAAATCTGTCCTCGGTGATGCCTGATGCCATCCTCGCTGTAACTCTGTCTGGTTTCTGTCTGCTGATTTCTTGGAGTTTGTTGACAATCCAACGTGCATCTGTGTTCACTTTGTGGCAAGAGTTTCAAGGGGGCTGTGACAAAGTCTGCGGTTGTTACGGATTTTAACTAACGCCTGTTTTATTTCCAGTTGTCCCCTAGCAAACAGCAGACAGCGTGTCTCTTCCACAGCAGTGGGTAGGACTATTGGTGGTCTTGGTAGCATTTAATTCCCAAATTAAGGCTTAAACATGCGTTAATAGTTTTTTTAGCCACTTGAACAGTGCAAAAAAAACTGGAAACACAACACTGACATAGCAGACAGGAAGCAACATTAGCATTTACTTGGCGTTGTGCTTCTGGGTACCCGGTGAACCTAAGTACAGTCTTCTCGCTGCTTTCAGCTCTGTTTTGGTCTCTTTCAAATTTTGAGGGAAATATTTGGTTCTTTAGCTCCTAAGTGCTCCACAACTTTGTCTGCCTGGTGTTTAGTGCTAGGCAGGTAGCATACAGTGGGTTTTCCAGATTTTCTGCTGAAAACAGCGGCTGGCTGTATCTAGAAACTACACTAATAGGGGCAATGAGACAGAATTAAAACAGTAAAGTTGCAAGCCTTAAAACCAAAACAATGAGCTGAAAGCTCCACAGAGCTGAGGGGAACTGCAGCGTTGCATTCATCTGTACAAGCGACACCTTTTTTTGTACATGACAAATTTTAATTAAACATATCAGTTAGAGAGGTTTTTAATTATTTTTATATATTGAAAGATCGTATGTAAACCAACTCTTTTATAATTGAAAATGTAGGCTCTCCACCAATCATAAAGTCAAATCTTGCAACAATGTAAAACTGCTACCATATTGCCAATAAATGTAATTTACTATGACAACATTTTAATATTGCTGTATATAAGGTAATGATTTGAATTGTTTCTTAAAAAGTGTTGATGTACAGTTAGAAAGGTCAGAGTTTCTCAAATTGTGTAAACTTTCAAGGACTTTTCACACTTTCAGTATGGCAGCAGCAAATGTGATGTGATATCAGCATTGGCACGTAAAAACACAGGTTCAAAGAAAGCAAAACCCACCAGAGAAATTCACCATATTTTGATTTACTGTGGAGCTGCGTAACTGAGTAAAAGTTTAAAGAACGTTGCGAGACATTTGTATTGTATCTTTGTAAAACAATTTACAATTCACTTCATTGCATTCATCAAGCAGCCTAAATTCACGGAGAATACTTGCACTCCGTTTTATGTGGATTCAATGCCATAACAGAATGGATCCATGCATGGGCGTTGGGCAACAGATGACATGAGTTAGCCTGGTATTGAAAAGTAATCATAAGTGATTGGAAAGTAGAATTTTATTTGGACTTTTAGCACCGCTGTGAAAGCACTAGCATGAGAATTGGTGGGATGACAGAGAAATAATGGCGAGCACATGCTGTGGAACAGATAGAGGAAAGTTTTCATATATTCATGAAAACATGTCATAGCTCTGCTCATATTGTAACCTGCGGTACAGTACATTAATCATTACAATGCAGACCCTACATAGAGATAGAGGCAACGGAAGGCAAATATAAATACAGCGTTCTAATGTGCCAACATCAAACCATGCATCATTTGGGCCTACAGTGTGAACAGTCAGGCTCAATATGCCTCATTAAAGGAATAGTTCATTCTACAGCCAGCAGCTGGTTAGCTTAGCTTAGAACAGAGACTGGAAACAGGGGAAACAACTAGCCTGGTTCTGGCCAAAGGTAACAAATTGGCTGAAGCACAAGCTCCATCACACATGTTACAGAAACGGACATATTACATACAGTGTCTTTATACAAGAGCTGAGCTCTTCCATTCAACTGGATAACGAGTGAGGTTGACCAATTTGGGTTTTGATGACCAATAATAATAAAACTTTTTTATTGGATGGGCTTTGCTACAAGCCAATATTCTGTTCTGATTTTATGTTTTGTATATTTTTTTATTCCCAAATATTTCCCTCTGAATTTGACTTTTGGCAGCATGGACAAGCCTCTGGACCAGCATTCCGACTATGTCACAATCCAACTTTACAGGAAAATGCCGTCAAATAATTTATTACTGTGGAATCCCATCAACAAATTTACAGAAAATTACAACGTTCATGTAAACAGTACTATTGTGTCATGCTGTACTTAATCTCAGCTTAGCTTTAATGTGGTTTAGAAGGAGAGCAACTGCAGAAAGGGAACCAGACACAAATATATATGAATTGCTTGGCTTTGATTGTTGGCTTGCCAACCAAAACCTGAGGAAGGAATTAAGTAGTCCTTTTGAACTTGAAGGAGGGGAGGGTTGACTCCTCAGAGGGCAAATATTCAGTAAGCATGCAGACAGTAGGTTTCCACTGACTGAGATGCCAATATCAACAGTGGAGCAGCACTCCCCTTTCCATATAGGAAGAGGAGAGCCAAGACTCCACAAAAATTGAGCTTTGATTGTGAATTATTCCTCTTAAAAAACCCATGTCCTCATTTGCCATTTGTCACCAAAATGTCTTTCAGAGGCAAACAAAACAGTGAACTATGCAGTGAAATCACACTTGGTCCCTGTTACTGCTGCCTATAGTAATGTATAATCTAAATCACTACTAAGAGAGATCTGCAACTCTCAAAAGGAATCTTTGAAAAGCTTTGCTTAGTTCAAAATTAGAAGCCAAGGTTTGATGAGGCTGGTTATATAATGCTAGTTACAGTGTTTTACTTAGTCTTTTTGTTTCGCAAACTATTAAAATTGTCATGCTTAAGATTTCAGTCCTGGTTAATTTGGCAGCACCCCTGATTACTGTGATACTGCAACAGCATGTGCAAATGTAATACTACAGGAGACACTCCTTGACCAGCTACTTTGTCAGAAATACAACAGAAAAACATTGGTGTATTTGTTTACAGTGCAGTCAAACAAACGCATGCTGTTTTAATAAAGAAGTCGGTCCAAAAATAATTCCAACCACAATCAGATTATATGCTGCACACGATGCGAGTAGTTTTCCACAGAACAGCAGGGCAATGTACTGTTACTTGTTGAGAAGCCTGCAACTCTTCATCCAGCAGCTCATTGTGGCTGCTCCCCCTTATTTGTTATTCCCCTTGCAAAAATAACAACACGATCTGCTGATAAAAAAATACTGAAAATTACAATTTTCTTGTTTTGTACACGTATTATGGATGAACGATTCCTCCACCCAGTTCAGATCTCTGCCCTCTGTTGTAGGCAGCTGCACATGGAGAGCACAGCTGTACAGATAACTGGTTGAAGGCACGTGATTGTTTTGATTCCACTGCCTAGCCCACAAAAGGTTGTAGCATACTGATTTTTGAGAGTCATCTGACCTTTTTGCAGAGTGAGCTGTATTTACTGAGAGATGGGGGGTGGTCTCTGATGCTCTGCTGTTTTTACTAGAAGGCTAATGAGGTGAAACCAACCAGGGGATCTTTGTGAACACAAGGTAGTGGTTGAATGTTGTACGCAGATACACTGTAATGTGAAAATCAACATCCTTTCATAACTTCAATTCAACCAGGAGTGTAGGTGTAAATGAACATGTCTCTAACCTGACTGATTCAATGTTCTCCTCAGCCGCAAAACCACCACATATGCAGGTAATGCAGCTGCATGGCCCTCCTTTATCCCTCAATCATGGTATCAAAAGATCCGTCCGTAGTATACATGTGACTACTAAGCACATAGCATAAAACACTTTTACATATACACACATATGTTACATTTCTAAATTAAGTTTAAACAACAACTAATGGGTGAAGCTGTCCGTGGAAAAGGCTAATAATCTGCATGCATGCTGTAATGAACCTAGATTTCCATGTAAGCATAGTCTTGAATGTTTCCATAATTAAACAGCCAAAACCTAAATGATGCATTCTGCCAGATGTATCATGTGCAAGGTGTGTTGGGACGGTAGGCAAACTGCAGTGAAGATATGGTCCTTGATGAAACTCTCGAAGCACATCACCACCGTCAAAGTCAGGGCCACTGGATGATAGTCCTGTGAGCAGAGTGCAGGTAACAGGCTGCTTTATATATGAGGTAAGTGGATATTACATTAAATATAGTATGCACAGTATCCTAGATTTATGTTTGACGATAAGTTTAAAAGTGGTGTTTAAGCAATGAGAAAATATAATTTACAGGTACAGTGGAAGTCTGTGTCACAGGGAATGTTCCTGACACTACGTGACTGATGTTAACTGTTCATCAGATCGATGGCCTGTGGGTAGAAACTGTTCTTGTGACTTCTACCAGAGGGGAGAAGAACACCCAGGATGTGTCCAGGGTGTGATGGATCTGCAGTGATGGTTCCTACCTATTTTCTGACTCTGGAGACGTATAAGTCCTGAATGGAGGGCAGGTTGGCACCAGTGTTGTCCCCATGCTTTATGAGACGACCGTTGTGTCATCTGCAAATTTCAGGAGTTCAATAGACGGATCTCCTGAGGTGCAGTCGTTAGTGTAGAACAACAGATTTTGCAGCAAGATAACTCCGCTTTCATAGCACGCGCTGAGGAGTTATTGCTTCAATTAGCTACATATACCATCAACAGTGGACATCAATGACAGGCTGTGGATTTTCCCTTAAGGGTGCATGCAGATGGCATATACAGAATACACCTGTCAAAGAAGAGAATACAAAGAATGTTGGGAATGGGATAACGTGCCAGTCCAGCCTCTACACAAACTAGGAAGCGACTGTCGGAGTCCTAATTCCCCGCCCTATTAATCTAGTCCTGCCTAACTCAGGAACCTCGCCCCAGTGGCTATCCTACACTTGTTTCCTAGAAAACCTAACCTGTTTACATGCATATTCAAAGGTCAAAGGTCAAAGACATCTTTATTGTCCCAGAGGGGCAAATTGGACTTCAGCCAAAAATGCAGCACAAAACAACATCAACTTTTGGGGGCTGTTTAAATGCTCCTAGGCAGCTGTGAAATATTTAATTGCAATAAGTCATCCCAGCTTTCAACATGCTCCATCGGCTTCTATTAGAGCTCACTTATGTCAGCCTTATTTTCCAGTGCTGTCATCCCAGTGAGGTTTTACAACATTACAAGCCAAATGATGCAGAAATCAAGCATCTTGTGGCAGCACAGAGTGCCTCTAGTTAATTTCTCACTGAAGATATCAGCCATTCCAATGCAGCTGCTTGTCAGATTGATCTAGCATGAATCAAGAATGAAGTTTGGCAAACGTAGAGGGAAGATGTCATCTGAGTCATCTTATAGATTAAGTTACAACTACTTGTAAATACAGAAAAAGCGATTTCATGGGAGGACAGAGGAAAGGTTTAGTTGTTTCTAAACTTTGTGCCACGCTAAATGTCGGTCCTCTGAAGTGGTCCAGAACAGGACACATGTATTCATGCAATCAGTTGTTGAATGTAAAATAAGATGAGATGCAATTAACAATATGCCTTGGAGGATGGAGTACATTCATGGGACAGAACACAGCCACGTGGCTTCAGTTCAGATGAGCTGGGACAGGATGCTCCTATAAACAAATGCTAAATGATAACAGATATGTTAGTAGGTGTTACACATCTCTCTTCAGGGATGGGCACACTGGAATGAAAACATTACATTAGATAAATAATAACAGGACAGAGGTTTTTTTTTTTTTTAAGTGAGTGTGATTCTGGCCAAGGTCTTGCCAGTGAGATCATCTATATCAGTGCTTCCCAACCTTTTTTGGTTTCTGACCCATTAAACTGTCTAATGTCTACTGGTGACCTGCCATTGCAAGGTATGGCTTTAGTTATGGGTCGTGTGCCGTGACTGTTCCCTCTCTGATTTGTCCCAATGAGGGATATTTAGAGGCCTGAAGTGGTGAAGTGCGATGCTCCGATCCACTTTTTTTCAGTTCTGAACCGATAACTGAATTTAGATATCTGCCATTACCGGGTGCTGATGCGATACCAGTGTTTAATTAATTAGTTGTATGCCTCACTGTGTGGATGAGACTGGGATTATTCTTTTATGTGTAAGGCAGCATCAGTCTTGATTTAAACATTGCTCTCCTAACTTTGTACAACTAAATGTAACTAATAAATACATACCAATTTACTAAATAGTTTTCATTATTTAAATGATAAATAATGTTTTCCCTTGGAGTGGAAATGTCCACATACTGTTGAAATGGTGTTTGAAACTGTTGTCTATATATGTGTATATGGTGTATATATATATATATATTCTTTTATTCATATTTCTAAATCGATGTGTACTCAGTAGTTTTTTTATTGTCTCTGTATTGTACTTTTAGAGCAAAGTTTAACCGGAGTCAAAATCCTGGTATGTGTACCACATACCTGGTCAATAAAGCTGATTCTGATTTCTGATTCTGATTAGCATCCTGGCCTACCACCTGACATCAACAGTAGGAAATCTAGCTTAGCTTAGCATAGAAACCACGCCCCCAGGATGTGCGCCAGGCGTTGAAGCCAATTTGACATAGTGGCCGGGATACAGACAGGAGAAAGGGATGTAGATAGTAAGTCTATTTTCTGTTCCATAATCCGGAGCAGAAGATGGCAGTAATGCACCAATAAGATGGATACCAATCGCCGTAAAACTAGCTGAAGAAGAAGAAGACATAGTGGCCAAATCGTGTAATTCCTTCCACGTGATGATTTACATTACAAGAGACGTCTGTAAACCAGTGGATAATTTGTTTTTGAGGTACAGCAACCAGCCAGTAGGAACACTTAAATATCCCTTATTTAAATCATTATGTCCTAAAAGCTGTAAAATGTATAAATAGCCGAATCCAGAGTTATAGAGTCACTACTATTTATGTGAGTGAGCCTCAGACTGAGCGCTTGAGCGGCGGGGCCAAAGAAAGTGCTAGGGCTCTATGGTCCGTACAACGCAGAAGTTATGCAGAGGATTCATGTAAATTTATACCCAGGAAGTCGAACCTTTTTGGCTTCATGCCCCACTGAGCACCTTTCATAAGAATGAACGCAGTCGTTACATCCATGGTAGAAACTGGAAACAGATGGAAACAGCTAGCCCGGCTCTGTCCAAAGGTAACAAAGTATGCCCATCAGCACCTCTAAAGCGGTGGTCACACCATACGGTGAGATTCGCTCATCCACTGATGAGGCAGAATAAAGCTCTCAGTGCTCCTTAGCTTAGCTTGGTTGCTAACAGGACAATAAGTCTTTTCTTTTCCAGTCTTTGGTGGAACTGTGAAACCACTGATCAAAATCAAAGTATTACTAGGCAAAAAAAAAAAAAGAATGCATTTCAGAATGGCTGGAATAGAGTTGAACATTGCAACCAGACATTCTGACACTGAGTTAATTCAGATGTTTGTGTGGGTGATGGTCCCCAGAGGGCAGTGTGGAAAAATGCTTACCGGGTTTAACGTAATGCTATGACACTCTTTCCTTGAAGAGCAAATCCTCTCCAGTTTCCTCTCCAGGCTGCAGCAGCTGGCCGAGCAGCCGTCATGATGACCTTGGAGCCCCCAACGAAGGAAGACTCTCTGTGACTCAGCTCCCAGATGGTGTCTGTGAATGTTAGTGAGAGAAAGATAATGGCCTGCTGTTCTGGGAAAGACCAAAAAAAAAAAGAAAGGCAGTATAGTCTGTGTAATAGTGTAACTACAGACCACTCACTGATTTTTAGCAGGAATCCACAATTTTAATATGACCACAACTTCTCTGGATTTACAATAATAAACTAATTTACTGATTTAAAGGAGATGGAAACCACAACACTTTCTGTATTATGACCCACCTAAAATTTCAGCACCATTTTCTGTGACATAACTTTGAATTTCTTAATTGATATGAATTTGCTGTAATACCTGTTTGGTTTAGCTTACCTTATACATTGAAGTTAGGATAAATTACTTTGGTGAATTTATCAAGGCATAACTCAAGGCACCTCATTGTTATAAGCAGATGGAGGTCAGCTGAAGTAGACTTTCCTTAAAATGTAGTTGAAAGCTCTGTGAAGCTAGTAAGTGGTCCTTCAATTAAGAATCTTTCATAAAATTTATTCATTTTTTAGGTCAAAAATTGACTTTCCAACTGTACTTTGCTTAAGGTTACAGAAAGGTTGTCAACACTGAGGTAAAATATACTGTTTGTGTAAAAACAGTATACAAGTTTCAGCATTATACAGATAACACATTGAATTTTGATAAATGTCCATGCCAACCATTTTAGTAGTTGACTAGATGTTACATTTATAACATCCTGTTTATAAACCTTATTAGTAGTGAGCCAAAAACATGTTATGTTTGCCAGAGGAAAAAGGCTTGTGGGTCATTAAACTGAACTGAAAGTGGACTGTGGTGCTAGAAGAAACATCAGGGGAGTTTCCAAATCATTAGAATATCTTCTGGCGACATATATTTTTCATACCTAAATTTATGGTAATCTGCACTTAAGTGTTGGATAGACCAATTTACTGGCCAACATTGTCATACTTAGTCCAAACCACCACTTGGGCAAAATTCAAAGGTAGACTATGTTATGTTTTCAGTTATTCTGTACAGGTGTTCCTGTTGGTTTATGTCAGAAATGGGAGCTTAATTTGATGGTTAAGTTCATAAAGTATAGCTTAAACAGAAGCCGTGTCTAAATTGAGTTGTCACGTATTTCTTGCCACTTCAACTGGCTCAGGAGAAGGAGGTGACACAGTGACTGATTGGAGAACTGGTTTGTTGTGATTCTAGCTGGGAAGGCAGCAGTTCCTTTCCACAAAAATGACACCAGAATGCTTGAATTAAGCTTCACGTTGACTGACAAAACAGGCCTAATTCCGTCCATACTGCTGCAGTTAACAAGTACTGAACAGCCAGCGGAACAAAAGTACAGACACGTGTCCCTTGCTGGTCATTTGGAGGCATTTTACAGCTTCACACTGAAGTCATTGTCAAAGGTCTGTGTGAAACATGTTAGGTTAAGGTTACAGAACACACAGTACATTGCTCGGCACGCTGACTTTGGTGTTTCCATCACAGCCTTTAAAGTTTTCACCATGATGAAATGCGTCTACAACAGCTTGTATTTAAATTAGAAAAACGTCTCGGGAAGAAGTTTATCTGTGCATCATTATCATAGATAAAACACCTAAAATTATAACATGAATCATTTTGTATCTTGTGTGTTCCCTGTTTTGAACTCTCCGGCGGGGTGACATGAGTAATTTCTTCTTCAGACTACAAATGATGGGGGAGCAGCATGTTGGAGGTGATATGAAGCCTGATGGTCTTCATCCGTATGGGAGGGACATTCCAATGGGATGATAGCGGAGGTTTTAGAATTCTGTTCCTATCAGTGATGGATTCCACAGACGATGTCTGCTGTTCACTGCTGTGGAGGAGTTGTGGTCATCCTCTTTACCACCCCTCTGTTTTCCCAAGAGCATATGTCCTCACCAAATAAAGTGTAATGGCAGCAGTTGGTCCTGGTTTGAATTAAATAGATTGACAAGGTTTTAGCACAGTAGATTTAATGTAAAAAAGATGCTGCGAGGTGAAACACAACCAGTACATTCACACTTAAATGTGCTGCATATTAACAACATTAACAACATACATTAGCCAAAAAATAGTAAAATGTACTTTTGTGTAATTGACTGTTCACTAAGCCCCACGTCCCTTATAGTTTCTACGCCTGCTAAGCTTTCCAATCTACCACTGCACATATCAAATCAAACTTTATTTGTACAGCTCCTTTCACACAGGTAAGTGCAGTTCAAAGTGTTTCACATATGATAAGATAATAAGACACAACATGTGTAGATCATAAAAACAACAGAAACAAACAAAATCATTTTTAAGAATATGAAACCAATGCAGAGATGAAAAAGAGATGAAAATGTAATAAAATAGATATTAAGCTAGATAAAATAGAACATGCAGTTTAAAGAGATAACTGTAGCACAGTTGACTTGACACCACTTGAAATTCTTTGTAGTTTCTGAAATAATGGCTCCTTATCTGCACACATAAGTAGACCATAGCAGGCTTATCATATCAGTCTGCCACTGGTTGATTGTGTCAGTACGTGTCAGCAAGTAATTAATTAAGCTAACATCAACTCCATGAACACTTTTTAATGTTTCAAGCAACCCCACAAACTAACATAGTTAATTAGTGATTAGTGCTCCTCGACCTTGGAAGCAACGCTTGGTTGTTACTGTAGGTCGCAAGCTAACAACTGCAGCTTACATTAGACAAGACAAACACACTGTTTAATAATCAGTTTTGCTTTTGTACTTTTTCAACATTCAGACTCTTTGAATGTGGATTATAACTCTTAATAGAGCTCCACGCGCACTCTGTCAACATGTGAAGTCCAGAGCTAGACACACTTGCTTTACAGTTGCTAAGCTGTGATTGAAAATAAAATGATGAAATCCAACCGATACTTATTCAAAGTTCATCTGATATTGCTCTGCTTGGCAACAGTCAAAACATGTCTGATTCATGCTGCTCTTTGTTGTCTTGTTTCAACATGAGCAGCAATACCAAAACATAGCACAATATACCTGTAATTTACTCTAACTATAGCAAATTAACTCTTTTTGATTAAAGACTAATCATGTTGAAAGGTCTAATAAATCTTCATCTGAACAACAAGGGTCTTCTCTTCTCATGGTTTAATAGTTTGGAAAGACATTCTGGAGACGCACACACCAGATGCAGAACTGCAAGTTATTTTAAATTATCTGCAGTTATGGAAATAACAAACCAAAGATTAATCAGATTGATTTGATTAATAAAGACCCTGCTGTGGCTTAATATAAAACTGACAAACATTTAGTATGTTTACAACTTATGAGAACAAAGCCAGTTGCTGCACTTTAACAACATTAAGTATTTTGCTCTAATTGTTAGCAAATCACATGCTGACACTTTGGCATGATTCTGGGAAAAACGCAGACTACTAATCTAACGGAAAGTCAACCACTGGTTTACACAGATTAAGGCTGAGAGCCCTATGTCATTTTCACTGGCAGTTTGACCATTTTGCCAGTTAATCAAATTTTTCTGTACTTTTTTTTGCACTGCTGCTGAATAAACTAGCAAAATCATTGTATGATCTCATGATGCTTTTAGAATGAAACATGAATGGAAGGTTTTGATGTCTGATGAAGTGTGTAATTTGGGGATCATCCTCAGCCCTAGATGTCAGCTCACTGGTGATTAAGAGGCTGTTTCGGTGGGTTGGCTGTTCTGGTTTTGCCCTAAAATGTATTTAAATGGTACCACTCAACAAATTATTATTTTGTAAAATGAATGACTTGGAGTTTCTTCCAGATTTGCACATCTCTGTAGAGAGTGAATCAATTTTAACATTAGTACAGTTGTGCTGTCAGTCAATGTTATTCTACTTTAACTTGTTTTTCTGATGTCAGATGGAAGAAGATGGTCGTTGATTTGTTTTTCTACTTACAGTCAACAAATCCCATGAAAAGACCAAATCCTGTATTGTCTTCATAGCCAAAACCAGATATGGCTTATTCCTCTGCCATAGACCTCCATTGCACATGCATGGTTATATTAGTCTGTTGCACTTCCCTACATTACCATCAATGTGAACGCTGTAGTTTATTTTGAGTCAGTCCCACATACACTGCCTGTATGTGTATTGATCCACACCTGAAAATAGTCCCCATCAAATGCACTATTTCTATTTGAGTAATGTAATGCCATTGAAAAATTAAAAGAAACTATATATTTGTAATCCATTTTTAAAAGATTTATATCTTTTTTAGGAATGAATTAATGAATTAATGGGTATGATTTGAGTGCCACAAACAGATCAGGTAAGTCAGAATGTATGGAGAGACAAACTAACCCTTCTTATATGGGATTTATTGACAAAAATATAAAACAAAGGCAGCTTTATCCTTCAATGCAGCATGTGGCTATTTTCTCTCTGTCTGTGTATTCTGTGATATTCAACATTTGTTCTGCATTATATTGTGTGCATTCCTGCACCCTCAGAAATCCCTTTCTGCAGTGCCTCATTTTATTTAGCAGGAAAACTCCACATTTTCACTGTACACTCCCAGTGTGTGGGTGGCTGTGGTGTGGCATAAAGACATCCAACTATCACTTGAAGCCGTATTTTGTTTAAATTACAGTGGTTGTCTTCAGTCTCTCCAGCAGATTTTCACTCACCGGCACAAGTAAGATGAAACCTGATGGTCTTCCATCTCTAAGCCCCTCAAGCCACCCCATTTTACAATCAAATTTAATCTATTTTCACTTTGTATATCTATCATGACTTGAGCTTTGGGCCAGACTGTACTGTAGTTGGGGTTTTGTCTGAGTTCATGCAGCTTATTCATGGCTTTCTGTACATATTTAGACTTTGTCTTCTTCGACTTTTAGACCTTAAAAGTCCAAACTTTCCTCTGCTCAGGCAGAATTTAGTTACAGGCAGGAGACACCAGAGACCCCCAAAAGTGGAGGTGATTTTCTTGTCTGCAAACCTCCCATTTTCCTTTGTTTGTCTTAAGGGTTTAAACGCCTCCTTCTGGGCTGTTTTCACTGCAAGTCCATCTCAGAAGCTTGTTACACAACTTGCCCACTGAAAGTGATCCTGACTCATTTAATATGTCCTGGTGACTTTGTGGTTTATATGCACCATATAAAATCTGGCTCTGAGCCTACAGTAATATCATGTGTCCTTCCAATATTTCCTGATTCTCTCTCTGCTTTGACCCATGCAATAATCAGAAATTTGTGAGAATATCGTAACGACTGAATTTTTTTGCAGAGGTGTATTCATGTCCATGTAATAACAAGAGGCTGCACTCTGTGGTTAGGTAACTTGGACTGAGCAGTTTCATGGGTCTGACCTTCTTCCTCCACAGAGTTTATTTTGTGGTTTTGTAGGCCTGTTTAGCTGCTACTCGTAGCAGCATGATACAATCTGCAGCTACCACCTTCTGCTGTATTGTTCTCATGAGCCAAAGAAGGCAAAGACACGAAGAAGTAAACTTAAAGCCCCATGCTTACACTGCTGTCAAGACCAATTTTTCTACCAGTCAACTGTAAGCCAAACTCATATTATATGTATTCTGAATAGTACCTAAAAGAATAATTTGACATTTACATGCTTCCTTGCCAAGAGTTAGAAGAGGAGATTGATATCATTCTCATGTATGTACACTGACTATGAAGACACAGGCAGGAGAGGGTTAGCTTAGCTTAGCATAAAGACTTGAAACAGGGTGAAACAACTAGCCTGGCTCTCTCCAAGAGTAACAAATTCCACCTCTAGTTAACATGTTGCATCTAATTTGACATGACAACTCCTAGTACATGTCGGTGTTTTTTCAAATGAATCAAAGGCATTATAAAGTGTTAATTACCGGGTTTTAGAGCAAGCAAAGTTTCATACTTAGCGGATAGACATGAGTGGTATCAAGCTTTTCATCCAACTCTCAACAAGAAAGCGCATTTCCCAAAATGTCAAACTATTCCTTTAAACTATATGTTTTGAATATGTCATATACTACAACTTTATAGTACTAAACTACCTTCTATTGAACACACCTGATATATTAGATTTTTTTATATACAGGCTTGATGATTGGCTTTAGAAGTTAGTGATGCTGCCTGTGTAAAAACAGCAATTACATTGAACAAGGGTGTGTGTTGTAATCTCTCATCTTTGGAAAAGATTACTCAGATTCGGGCTTTTGTTTTCTTTGTGTCAGCCAGAACTGTAAAGATTGATCCTTTGGCTGGAGCTCTGGTCCTGGTACACAGGCAGCACAGGGCTAAATACATGGCATCTTCCCTCCCATTTATCTGTGAACTGCATTTCCTGTATGAATGGTGCTATATAAATAAAGTTTATTATTATTATTATTATTTATCATTCATGTACTGGATCCACTGTCTTATATACTTCACCTATATATGAAAACACACCACTGCCCATGTGTTCTCCATTACTCAAAGCTAGCTGTAGTAGTTCAATGATGTGACTGAAGGTCCAGCCAGGTTTTAGCAGATGTCTTTGGCTTTGTTTCTTAGTTTCCTCCACCCCACGAGGGTTTACTGTGTGCAACAGCTTGGATTAGATTGAAACGAGTGTAGTGAAAATGTGCACTTTATCCCTCCCATCTATGGCCTCACTTTCTGTACAGTTAGATAATAACTTTTAATACCTTTTCTCCCAGGCCGATGAGGGAAGTCGACAATAGGCAAACCTGCGTGATTCGAATGTAGTTCCAGGCTAATCCTGGGAATTCCTCTATGGTAACTGGCCTCCTGTATTATTTTACAAGAACACCTGCAAACAGACCCAGCCTCAGGACAAGGTTCATTTTCCTGTCTAGAGATTAAACAAGTTATCATGATAAAATTGCTCCTACTTTCTCACAGTACTTTCTTCATCTTCCTAGAAAGACCCTCATAAAGACAGAGAGGATGATTGTCTGCCTTTAAAACTGTCATGTTGTCAGATTTTTTGTTTGACGGGATCGTAGGTCTCTTCTTTGAATGATGGCAGTCTTACTTTAGAACACTCTCAGTAGCATCTGCCCAAAGTCTGATTTAAACAAGGGTGTGATGGTGTATGATGTGATATAGTGTGCTGAAAGGCATTTCAGTGATCTGCTGGATAACCGTGATTCCCAGAAGAGCTGGTCTTCCTCCAATCTGAATTAGCATGGGATTAGCATGAACTTTAGATTTAGGGCTTTGTTTAAACAAATGCCAACTGGTAAGAGGCCCCGGGGCAGACCAAGAACGCGCTGGGGGGATTATATATCCCAACTGGCCTGGGAACGTGTGTCTATAAAAGATGGAAAACAACATTTACTGACCCCTGAAAGGAGGCACCACCCTGCATATAAACACACATCAGCAAAAACCACACAAATCTACTTCTGTTCATAAAAACATTTCTCACATTATTCCATTATATCATGACAATGGCAGGGATGCTAATATCAGCATTTGATTGAAATGTGATTCATAGCAATTTTTTGCATATTTCTGTAATGCCAAGATTTATGACAGTTATATAGCAGTAATTTGACAGCACATTATGTGCAATTTTCTCTTAATTGTAGTAGCACAGATTGATGTTAAACAGCAAAGAAATAATAAGTCCATTGATCATGACTCACTCTAATCTCTTATGAGTGTGCACAATGTGTACTGTAGCTTGGAAATGACCTAAAGTCAGGTCCTTGGATGCACTACGCCATCCAGACATTTTTAACCTCTGTAAAGAGTTCTTTATTATTATTTATTTGCACAGCTGCTTTCTTTGGATGCTAACATGGATGTAGAGAGACCCCTCGGATGGTTTGTCTGCGAGTCATGGCTCAGAGTATGCTTATTGTCCTTCTGCAGCGAGTCAACAGGCGGACTTCCACCGGAGCGGGAGATCCTCTGGCTGCGAGCCACACTGTTTAGGACCACTGAGGCCAAGTTTATGATGGTGGCCTCAAACACTGCTTGTTAGAGGAGCAGTGCTGCCTCCAAGCCAGAGAGTGTGTGTGTGTGTGTGTGCGTGTGCGTGTTTGAGATTAGTCACACATAAGGTGTGGTCTGTCGTCCAGACTGTCAGCTCTGTTGACCATCACTGCTGTCACCAAACCTGATTGATTCCAGATTGGGGACCTTGTTGCATGTCACCGCCTTCATTTGAAAAATGAGAGAAAACACAAATGTCATTGCATGTGGGAAGCGTCACTGAAGTGCCATGATGTGTGGAAACCTGTCGCATCCTCTTGAATTTATTCTCAGTAAGGTTGCTGATGAAAACAACCATCAAACATTTACATTTTATTTTGCAGATATTTCAGAAATGTGCCAAACATTTATCATCACATTATAAATCATCATAAAAAAAACAGTACCGCCCTGTAGAGTTTTGACTACTTGCGCTATGGAGTAATGTTTTTTTGAGGGGTTCCCGATTTAGTTTGCACTGTACACAAGGGTGCGGGCAAACAAATAAAATGCTGTCTGCTAGGTGGGTGATTTCCATAAGACCCTAAAAGAACAGACTGAATGAAGGTTCTCCCCACGTGTTTGTTAGGTCTCAAGGATATACACAATGCATTCTGACTTTGTTCACTTTACAAAAAAGCTCCACAGGGCACCTTTAAACGTGGGTCTGAAAGGCCTTTTGCATTTGTTTTCAAATCTCTTTAAAACTTAGCTACAGCAGCTTCAGCTTGAGCTACTGCCTGTCTGTGACACTGAATGGGCCTAATGTGCTACATCTGTAATCGTTAATCTTTCCGAGCGTGTGATACATACAAGTGTTGGGCTGCTTTGTTGATCAGCAGTTTTTCTTGGAAAAGTAAGTGTTTTTGGAAGGCATAAAGTAAGGCTGAAATCTCTCCAGTGCAAGCAAAAGCAGGTTTTAACATCAGGTACCGTCAGCGCATTAATAATAAAAATCAGGAGTTCTGAACTGCTAAGTCACCTAAATCAAAACAAATCATTTCCACTGGCATATTGAGGAGGCTGAATTGTGCATTTTTGAAATGTTAACCCAAGTGATCCTTAAGCTAATTATGTTGTATAGTCAAAATATAGCACAAACTATAATCCTTAAATTCATCTGCACAGGGACACGTTTGAGAAGTGCAAAGTTTACACTCAGTTGTGAATGATGGGAAAAACAATGATGATACAAAAACAGTTTATCTGGCTGTAAGGAAAGCCCACGTTAAGAAAAACAAACATGGCTAATTTGCAATAAAGGGAAAACTTGTAAAGAGTCATCTTTGAATGCACCGTCACTAGACACACATCCATTTTCTTTGTCTCTTAGCCAAATAGTGACCCATCAGGCCACAGAACAGCAGCGATGTTCTTTCAGGGAGCCTCTCTTTTACTACTTAATTTAATAGGATTCGTTGTCGAATGTAATGTCTGCTTTGTGTTAAGCGAGGTGGCCGTGAACAGTCTTTGCTTGGCGCTCCGCAGAGGTTTCACACGTTTGAGTGGTTATTGATTTATTTATTCATGGCCTGAAAGTCTCCCATGCCTGCTGTGAAATATGTACAGAAAATGGGATCCTTGTCTGTGCAGTCAGGCACCGTCTGCTTCAATTAGAAATGTTCAGACCATAACTTTTTTCCACTGTTTGCTCTTCATCCGCTCACATTTTCCATCTGCTATGAAAGTTTAAGTTCCAGCATTTGGAAGCAGGGAGTCTTTCTTTTTGCTCTTTACTTAGGTAGAGGGGGAAAAGAAAATCCAGACAATCTGTCAGTTGATATAATCATGCTGTATTCACTTTTGCATATCACATATCAGCCTAAATGTAATAATATATTAATATCAAAACCCTGGGAAGATCTGGTGCTTTATTAGCATTTGAATCTACCCTTGACAGTGAGTGTTTGTTGGATTTCATTACAAAGTTAGGGACCAGCAATTAATTTCTATAAATTGAACAAAATTGCCATTTTCCTTGCCCCAGATTTGCATGTATCCCTGTAAGACACAGCAGTGTAGCTCACATTTTTATAGCATTTGTCCCCTCTTTCCACCCTCTTAAAACATCTCCCAACTGGTCATTTATAGACGCTTTGTAATTATAATCTATCACATTAAGTTTGACAAGAAATCATGAATCATTGGAAAACATCAAGACGTCCTGTTAGTGTTATTTTCCACAACCATTCCAGTAAAACCTCTCTCTTTTTGGGAAACCAGAAATAGCAGGAGAGTGAATGTTTCTTTGGCATCTTACATTATGATGTCAAACCGGGCTGGGGTGCTTTTTATCATTTTGGGTTTCGCTTGGGTAAAGTATGGTGCCAAATGAACCGTGCGCAGTATCTTCATTCAGTCTGTTCTTTTGTGGTTATTAACCATCACTCGCATGTGGAAATCACACACCTTGCAGAGAGCATTTTATTTGTTCCAGGCTTGGTTTAGTTGCTGTCAAATGTTACACGACTATTTGCTGCATAATTGGACATATATACTTATATTTGGCAGAATAAGGTAAGGGTGATGTGGCTGGTAGTTGCAAAGCAAAAACTGAAGCCAAATTATAAATTTTGTCATGCAAGTTTGACCAAAAGTGAAGTTTTGACCATAGCTTTCATGCTGTCATAAATTGTATTGGCAACTGCTCCCATGTCCTGTTTGACCTGTACAGTAGATGATTAATGCTATACTCAAATGTCTGGGAACATGGCAATGATGCAAAAGAAGAGAGACTGAACTTTCCTGTGGGCAATTACGTGCAAACCAATTCCTGTTTCATGCAATGGCCCTGGATATTTGGGGTTTCTCTTTGATGGAAAATTAAAAGGCTCACCCCAGCATTGCACCATAAACTATGGGGGTACAATACCCACACTCCCAGAATGACTGCCAGGAATCAGGATTATGTTTTCTGTTTCAAACCATAATGCTCTTGCTATTCTCCTTCCCAAATTAGCTGATGCACCATTGACGAGAGGGTGAAAGATCACATTCTTCCAAGCCAATACCATTTAACGGCTGCACAAAGAAGCAAGAGACATCCAGAATTTTTTCCTAATTACTCTAAACCTCTTTTTGAAGGATGACGCAGGCGGGGGATTGAGGTTGCTCTTTGAGAAGATCTGGCGCTCCTCTACGCCTTAACGAGCGGAAGGACGGACCTCCTCCAGACAAGATAGTAATCAATTCTCTCAAATCCAAGATTCAGCTCTGTGCTTGTACGCTTTAGTTCCCTCAATAAAAGAGAGAGCACCTGTATAAATGGCCCTATCATATGTAATTAGAGTGCAAAACTATTAATCACTCAGCATGAAGACTGGGGCTAGTTACCAGGAGTTTATGCAGATGTAGCAGAGTTTATGAGAGTAGAATTGGTTAAACTGTCTTCATGCTGGATATTTTGGAAATATTATGTAACACACAAACGTTAATTAACAAAACATTTTAAATGTCTTTAAAGCTGCTCTAATCATTATTTTTGTGTTAACAATGGATAAAATGACGATGTGAAAGATGTTGATCATACTGATGAACTCACAGAGAATAATCACATGACTCTTTCAGCTCACTGTTTTAGTTTAACGGCCTTCAACTTTACCGTTTCACTCTCTTGGCTCTAATTTCTAGTAGCAGAAGGCAGCTGCTTTAAGCGGGGGGGGGGAAAAAGCGACCGCACAGCAGACAAACAAAGTTAGAAACAAGCTGGTGAACACAGTGGAGCATTTAGCAGCTAAAGAGCCAGATATTTCCCTCGGGATATGGTGGAGACCAAAAAAGAGCTAAAGGAGAATGAATCCAACATTTGTTGGAATCGCGACTCCAAAATGAATGACAATGTTGCTCTGTAACAGCTGTATGTGTAAATAAAGGACTGTTTCCTAACAAGTTTGCCATATCAACTTAAAAGGTGACGATACATCAATGTTATGTTCACAATTTGCATGCATCATTTTATGTAAAGGTGGACTCCACCAGTAAATGAAAAGTACTTTATGGAGAGGCTGCTACAGGCTATTACTGAAAGAAAATGCCATAGATAGTATTGAAACAGGGTTTGATATAATAAAATCCTTATGGAAAATAGCTTCAAGCTTGTGATCTGGACTAAGCCCTTAACATATCCATTTCCACCAACAGTCCAATGAATTTAGTTCACTTAGCTTGAGGATGAGAACTGAATACATTTTTTTTTCAAATAATCAAAAAGCAACTTAACAACCTACTTTTCAACTTCTGCATTTTGCATTTTCCTAACCCCTCAACATGCAGCTATTTTATAAACCTTTGTAAAACTGACTCATACTTTACAGCTTGAGGGGAGTCAGTTAAAAGCCTAAACAGTTTGATTTTATGCATATTGAAATGCATGTACGACTGCCTCATATTTCCAGAAGCATTAGCTCGTGTTTGCCCTAGGATACGTGCATTATTTTGTGCTGAGTTTTCCCAGACGGTCATTGTGTTAGCGTGAACATTTAAACATTGGGAAAATCTGTCACGACTGCAATTACGGGCCATCACAGCAGTGGTTAACAATGAGAGCCATTGCACCTTGGACGGAGGAATCCCTGGTGTTTTGGCCCCAGCGCAGAGAATGACAAGCATGACCAATCCTCTTTTTCTTTTTCACTCTGCCCTTTAACCACAACCACAAAAGTGCCACTCAGCAACATGTGAGCCTCAGGGCAGTTGTAGCTCTTATTCAGGGTTTAATGGTCAGCTCAACTGAACAAAGAAACACCACTTGCTGTGTTGGTGGTCTGAGCATAATTCTTCTTTGACCTTTTCACTCTGTCACCTTGTTGCATAGTATGAGGTCACCATCTCATGTTACTAAGACGGCTCCGTCTCCTGTAAAGAATGTCTAAAAGCCACGAAAAGCCGAGATACTGTAATAACAGGAAACTTGGATGAAACACAGCAGACAATCTCGATCTGTTGACATGTGATCCTTCTGTTAAAGTGACCAGCATGACAACCATGCAATTACAGGTTTGCAAAAATGTCAGAACCTCATAGCACTTGCATTCTGCGACATGTACAAGGAGTTTGCAACCCTCTGCCAATGAGCAGTGGCGTCGGAGAGATCTCCTTAGTATCGTACATGCCTAAATGTCACAGGCAGTTAAATTTAATGCCTATTTCTGTTATCGCTATTACGGAGGATTACTGGGCATTGTAATTGTGGTTTACATGCTTTAACGGCCTAACTGACCAAATGTTTCATCTGTTCAGAGGCTACAGGTGTAGTGTCGACGCATCTGATTATTGTATCCGTCTGTACATGACATCATTTGCTGGTTTTCAGTCCGCTACAGTGTCGGGGAATGCTTCTCATTAGCCCGTGAAAATACCACATCCTGACTCACTCTGTAATTTTGCATTAGGAAGGAGCTTGTAATGCTGAAAATAGCACAGATTGGTCAAATTTGTGCTTAAGTCAAGGGCAAACACTACCAGCTTCCTTGCCCTGAGTTGTGGTTTAAGGAATGTCTAGGCTTGATTTCTTAATTGAGTTTTACACAGCCTGGTCTTTGAGAGTTATGGTAGCATCTGTTGTGCTGAATTCAGTGTTAAATGTTTTGTTGTGTGATGGGAAATAGATGTTGGAGTAAAAATACACCCTCAGACCTCATCTGACAACAGTTATTGTTCAGCGCAATACAGGAAATGGCTTTGTGATGAAGTGTTGTAATTTAGATTTCTTTTATGGTTTACCCACATTTACAGTACTTAAATATAGCTTTCAATTATTTACTTACTGAGAGATATGACTGCAGCCCTGACCCTTACTTAGATATGTTGGAGTTTCCGAAATGGATTTCTCCTTTTACAAGGCCTAGATATAACCATCGGAGGAGATGACCAAAAATGGTTCTCATCTCAGCTACAGTTACAGACTGCCAGGATGCCTCTTTATATTAGGAGAGGGAGTTTGATACTGAGATCAGCATTGCCAAATTCTTGACATTTACTACTGATGCTTTGAAGTGAGCCTATGTAACCTTTGCTAAACACAAGTGGGATGATGATACACACACTCATGTAATGTTACAGTAGAAGTAGAATTATCAAGAGTCACGAAGTCAGCAATCTGGCTCAGTAATGTCTGTTTTACAGCAATTTCTGCCTAAAGTTTGCTAGGTAGAATTCACCTTTTCATTTGTAAAGAAGAATAATGTGCTATTTCTTCTTTCAAAAATTACATAGTCTCACTTTGAAATTCTGAGATCAAAATTGATTGTAGCTGCACTGGAAATTCTCAACGCAAGTGTTATTTATTGTGGATCCAGGAAGTGACTCATTCATTAATGCATTCATTGCTCCGTTGTGGGTCCTTGTTGTTGTATGGTAAGTGTTGCCAGCCACAAAGTACGCACAGTTGCAGACTCACAATCGAGACCCTGCAGTTTATGGTAGGCTATAGCACAGCAGCCAGTAACAATGTTAGGTGATTATTATTGATGTTAAATGGAGTGCTATTGGTCCAATTATTACTTAATGTACAGCAGTAACAGTCTGACAACACTGTGGAAATACAGAGACTCCCCGGATTTCTGGGGAGGAAATGAAGGGAATATGGCTTCGTAACTTGATCTTTAAAACGACAATGCAAAATAAATACAGTAGTTACATGAAGTAGATGAATAATGAGAGCTGCCACAGCTGCTCTTACTGCTAAAGGATGATTTCAATTAGTGTAGTCAACAAGCTTCCTACAGTGACCTAATAAAAGGCTCGTGGGAAAATAACGTTTCATAACATACAGTAATGTATTTCATTAGAAAGAAAACAAACGTAGTAGCTTAGCACGGGAAGGTGATTAATATGAGCTCAAACTGTACTTCTCATTTTCATGAAAATTCATAAGTAAATATAACGCTCCTGTAATATATTGTATGACATGTAAATACTAAAACACATGGATATTACAACATATTTCCTTGGTCATCATTCCACTTCACTTTGGTCAGCGTTCCATGAGAGGGTGCACAGCCTCGTAAAGTGTCATATTCCACTGATTCGTTGACTCCAAACAATGCTTTTTGTTTCCTGGAGCTTGATTTTTATAGATAGAAATTGTTTCGTAAAAAAAGAAATGAGAGCTTGTGTGCAACGGCTCATTTCTCTGTTGTGTGGTGCTAACTTTATGACGCCAACCACGGCCGCTTTCACTTCTTCATCCAGAGCGCGACCATACAAACATTTTCCTTGATGTATGAGAACACCACATAGCTTTAAACAGCAGCTTCATTTAAACTAAAGCGCATACATTTCTTATTGTATAAACCAAGATAACATCTAGCAGACTCCGGTAATAGAGAAACCATCCATAAGCCTGAGGGGTTTGCAGGGTAAAGATGCTCAGATGTCTCCTAAGTATCCTGCAACCAAAGCTGCAGTAAAACTAAAGGTGTCTTTGTTTGGCCTTGCCCTGTTGTCCTTTCAAATGAACCACAAAACCACATTTTCCATGGTGCCACTCTCTTAGACATAGTTCTGACACGGCTGGGCCCTGCTACCTGCAGAGGGCCGTCTGGGCTATGTGACTCATAATGTCCACAGCTGAGATGCCTTCCACACACATTCATAGCTGGAGCACTAAATCATTATGTACATGCTTTAAAGTACCTGCAGTGCTGTGTGTATATGAACGTCGTATGTTAGGAATTCAATATAACACCAAATATACTGCAAGCTCTCTGAAGCCATTGTGAATTAAACAACATGATTAGATTTTTAAATAAATGATTAGCTAGACAACAGTTAGAGATGATTTTGAACTTCCTAAAACTGAAACCACGTTCACACTGCTTTGTCTTTTTAAATTAACCATTTCCAATGGTGGTGATCTGCAGGAGATCAAAGTTTAAACAACAATTGAGCACTAAAGCTGAGCACTAGCCAATGGAACTAGTAAAGTAAAAAGATTCTGTTGGCTCAGGAAAACTATTAAATAGTTTAGAAAATGCATCAAAATATTTTTATAGTGTATTTTATTACCACGTGATGACATTGGCAGGCAGGAGCGCCACATTGAAATTTATATAATCAGCTCAAGCCCTTAATAAAAATCCTCAATGTTTTTCATCATAACATTTGCAGGACAGTTAATTTCTATTATTTTTATGTGTCATAAAAGAGCCAACTTTGATGAAATAGCCAGACCAACTCATTTTATGGGGAAGTGTTTGACAGTTCACATCTTTACAATGACAGTACTTTTAGTGTGTCCAAACGTAAAATACTTCATCGCTATTTCCTAATGTCATGCCTTGTTTTCTGAAAACTGATGTTTACTGTCAAGATGAGAGACGAGATGTTATTCTGTTCACTCATTTGGTGGCAGAGCAAACTGTTTCTAGTTGTAGCAGCTAGCCGGAGAACAAACCAGCAGTATTTCTCTCACAGAAATATGCTATAGTTAACAATAGTTAAATAACACAGGACCTTCTGCCTGTATTTACTTTTTCTTCTTCTTTGGTTTTAATGGCGGACAACAAACCAATGTCAGTGATGCATGTCGCCACCTACTGTTACCGTGTGTAACATCCCCAGACACATTTGACCAATACGCAGAGTGAATGTTCTCACGTGGTTCGTAGTGATGCATTTTAATTCACTTGGCTCTGTGTGAAAATAAACCGAACCAAGTGGAAAACGCTCCTAGTTTGCAAACTCATCAAGTGATTCAGACCAGAGCAAATAAAGTAGGTGTGAAAATGCCTGTAGTGTCTGGTTGAGGTTACGATGTCTCGAAGTAGGCCACTAATGGACTTAGTGGAGGGCATATCACGGTGACGGGACAAATGCCCCCTTGGTCTTCTCAAAATAAGAATTACACATTAAACAATTTTGTCAAGCCATAATCAAAGAAGATACAGTATTATGTCTCTGAACTGTCTGCGGCTCCTGCTGGGACACTATGGTCTGCTGGACTTGAGCCGTTTTGCAATTACAGTATCTCTGTAAACAGCTTATATTTAGAAAAACACAGGTTTACATTTCCATAATATTTGGTAAGCCCTGGGGTCTTGAACTCCGTGAAGTGGAAAGAAAAAAATGAATTATAGATTTTCGCACGGGTGGAAAAAGATCTCTAAGCATTGCCACATGTTCATGTAGACATCAAGCAGCCATCATGTAACAGGAGAAATGCAGACAAGCGCAGATAGTTTCTGCTGTGCGGTTTGTCATAAGATTCAGAAATGAAATGTCCATGCTGCTCCCAGTGACTGCCAGGATGGATATTCTTCTGTGTTACAGCCGTCGAGGGGAGCAGTGAAGGACGTCTGCGATGACGATTGTGCACGCTGTGCAATGTACCTTCTCCTGTCTTGACATCTGACCTGTTTGAGACGTATTCTCATGTAATGTATGGTTCTCTTTGTTAAACTCAAACAGACTGAAAGGACCACTGACACTGAAATATACAAACATAAATTGGGATTATAATACAGTTAAAGCAAGACTTTTAGTTTCACTGAGAGCGACTTCTATTTTTTCAGCATTTCCCTACTCACACTCATGTTTATATAAGCCTTGAAGCTGCTCAGTACACCTACAGTCTGACCGTTTCACCTCACTGAGCAGCTAAACTAGAGCAGTGGCGGCGGGCTAGGGGTCTCAAGGGTGCTAATGAGGGAACAACGAGCTTCTGCTCACAAGCCAGAGAGTTTATTTTTTTGTTTTCTGAGTATTTGATAGTTTTAAAACCATAGTTGTGTTTAATTGCTGCTTTTCACAATATGATTCCATTCATGTATAAGATATAAATGTCTCACTCAATTGGCTGGCTATAGGCCCAACCTTATCATCAACGCAGTGAGTAACCTCTCTGGAATCTGCAAAGAGCATTTGAAACACCGTTTGGGTCCACGTGTGTGCCAACACAAGTCCTCACTCACCTACTCATTTGCACATCTCACAGCATGGTCATAAATCTGTCACTGAATTTTCAAAGACACCCCATCACGCACCTCGGTGGCTAGCAGATCATTGGAGCAATTGGAAACACGTGCTACAAGGAGCTCTTATTAATTAGGAGCTTTGACATACTGATCATGCAAAAGTTACAATAAAACTGACATGGAAATAATGTAGCTGTCACTAGTGTTGATAACTAGCAGCAGGTTTCTTTAATGGACATCAGAATTAAATAGTGTCGGATGAGGCAGCCTGTGTAAAGTGAAATATATGTTTAAAGACTTGATTTGGAGAGGTTTCATCCCCCCAGACACCGATACAGTAACAGTGTTAATAATCGTGTCCTGACGTCATGGTGGTATCACTGCCACTGACCTGTTTCTCTGTCTGATCACCTCTGGTCAAGTTTGGAGTGTTTTTACAGCATAACTGGACACAGACTTTCCACTAAGATCTGTCAACGGGGGATGAGTAAAAGTCTGCCTGGGCCACGTCCATTGGAGGAAGACTCCAGATTACGGCTGTTGCCAGCAGGCTAATTCACAACACATGTGCTTAAGAGCTGCGAGGAGGAAACCCACGAGCTGGGGAGACAGAGACTAATGCGGCTACCGCATTTAATCCTGCTTTATTAAGTCAAGATGAAACGTTTTTTATTTATTTATTTATTTTTAAAAACCTTACCACAATGAGATATCTATCCTGCTGGATTGGCACGTGCAAACATTGTGTATGAAGGTGGCGACTGTCACCGCACATTCGTCATCCCCTTTGTCTTCGTTACGTCATTTTCTTCACTTCATACTTTCCAGCATATTCCAATAAAGCAGAAAGAAGTGGAAGTAAACCTTTGAAAGTTTACTACAGCAAATGCTCTTCATACTCACTTCATTCCCTCTTAAAACCTGTTTAAATTTGCAACTCTTCTCATTATTAAAACCATATTGTCTGTGGCAGGCAACAGTGACATCACACTCCATGTTAGCGACAGCTGCAGCTATTAGCAATAGTCATCGCCGCGGTAACAATTACAGATGAATTACGGAGCTGCAGAGGCAGTTGTGATTTATTTATTTTTTCTCAGTCACTGATAATCCTCCAGCATTAGCAGAAATGTGCCCTGGCTGCAGCTGACAGTCTGAATTACAGCCTGGCTGCTCCTGGCCATAAGAATGCAAAGCTGTCCGACAGGGTGGCCATGCCACCGGGCTGCATTCAGCTCGTCCGGCCCAGATGATGACTGGAATAGTAAGACATGTTGTTGTTATTCCACAGTAGAGTCAGTGAAACCTTTCTTGTTCTTAGTGCTTGATCATCACAGTTTTCTTTTGCAGGACTACTGCATTTGAGACTGTCAAAGGTGCTGATTCAACCATTCTTACTCATCATTAGTACAACTTTCTTGTTTGGCAGCGTTTGAAACTTACTGTAAATCATGACTCACTGACACAGAGTGAACTTTAATTGAGGTATGAGAGACACTGCACCACTACCTTTTTTGCCTTTTTGTTTCAAGGCAACTTAGTGGTAAATTCTTGCTGCCTGAGTCGATGTGGCACAAACACGACAAAAAGGAAAATGTGTCATGAAAACATGCCAAACACATGAAAACTAGTCAATGCCACTAACCAGAATATTTCAGCATATATTGAAACTGTTTTGCAGTTTAAACATCACAGGATCAGAGAATTAACATTCTTTGAAAAAGCCCACAGGGAACAAAGAGGTATTTCAATTTCTTTTTTGGCATTCACCTGCCTCTCTTGACCAGAGCAACTTAAAATGAGCAATGTATGGGCATTTTATGTTTCTCTTCACCACAGAGGATTGAATTTTGTTATTTAGACTGACTGAGGGGATATGGGTGGGACAAAAAATGTTGCCTACCACACTGTGGTAGATTTAATAATAAGCTGTCCTTCCTGTACAGTTTTCACTTTCCTTGTCTCTTTCCCTGTTGCAAAACAAACAAATCTGTGATGTTGGGCATGACATGTACACTGACCACGAAATTCTGAGATTAACTGAGCTAATCACTAAACCCCTTTGGATAGCTATTTCCTTCACCTTTAATCAGCTTTGACAAAAATAAATGTAGAACATTGGATATTCTTAATGACAATTCTGTGTACCACTCTAGACTGATGCTATTTGAAGGGTGTCGGGTTCATGGAGCATGAGCTAAAATGAGCAAAGTTTTTTTAGCTGCTTGGCTCTGGCTGTTTTGTACTAGTTATGAGATCATGCACGAGGAATAATGAGGATGGTGTTTATCTGGAAACACATTAGCTGCAAATGAACTGCAGGTTTTTGGAGCGATCGTGCGCAGGTATTTGATAAGGTTGATCTGCTCTTTCACTACAAAGATGTTTAACGTGTGGGAATGGAAACTGCCTGATTGTTCTGTTCTTGAAAAAGGGATGGAAGAATACTGGTGGAGGGCTGCCATAACGAACAGTTCAGTAATCACAATGCCTGGACTGTTGTTTTGGGTAATTTGTGATAGAAGCACATGAAAGGTCCAATGCAGCTAATAAGCTCCGATTGTTTTTTCCACTTTGGACTCTCTGGCTCTCTGTTCCGTTGAAGGTCAGCAGTTTCGGAGAATTATACAGGTCAACGCCATGAATGGCGTAAATGATTGTATCTGCTCTACGGGGTCAGACTTCTCATATGCAGCTTAGTGTTTGATCTCTGTCCTTTCAGCTGAAACAGTTTGACTCTGTGCTCTCTCTTTGGAGCGCTCGCTCTTTATCTGTTTTCCCTTTTACTCTTTATTTCTTTTGCTTAATTAAATATACAAAAGACAACTGTTTGTTGGATCATTATTTTATTTGCTCACTTCTTCACAAGGAAATTCACACGTTCCACGACAGAGGTCAGTGCAGCAAGACATTATTTGTTTTTTCTTCATTTTGCAAGTTCCCTTGTTTATAAGACGCCACGCAACTCAGCAACTCAGACACGCCTGCAAGGCTCCTCGTCATTCCTTCTTATCTCAGCGTCCTTTCATCTTTGAAATCGTAACGTTCACTTCAGTTGTGGCTGTTACCATTACCATCCTCTGAGCAGTCATTTGTTCTTTGTCGGTTGACTTCTTTCTTTCCTTCCTTTGTTTCTTGTTTTCATTTCTGCACACACACACACACACACATTTTCGAACTACAGATATAAGAACACAAGATAATAAAAACATTTAAAACTTAACAGCTTCAGTCTGTCAGATCAACACAATGTTATTCAGAGAACAGCATTTGGGGAGAAACTGTTCATTGAGAACAATTTGCCATTATTTGTAGCTGATCATTCTGGACCGTTATTTAAAGAAACATGTTCACTCATTGCCAGACTGCCAAGCAATATGGCTGTACAGATGTACATGAGCTGAAAAAGGTTTCGACCTAAAGTGGTACTCCACGCCTTTCTTCAAGGTTGGCACGTCTGGGTTAGATGTTGTCAAACGTGTGACGCTAGCTGAGTGAAGACCAAGGTGTGAGAAAGTGGAACATCACATCTACTCCCATGTGCGTCAAATAGCCTAAGCAGAAGCAGAAATATGTCTGCTACAACAGATATACCAGCACACCAATACACACAAACACACGCCAGACCGTGTGATCTTTCCGAGCTGGCAGCAGGCACTGGACCAGAACTCTTGAACTACTCAATGCTGCTTCTGGCCATATCATTACACTCCAAGCATCAAATGGATATTAATGACAATAATAGAGGCAAGTAGAATTGCTTAACTTCACTGGGATGTTGCAGCCATAAAGATTACATACTCAACATTGAACAGCTAGGAGACTGGATCAAATGGAAAATGTTTTTGTTCAGTGTGATTCAGCGTGAATCTTTCCCAGGGCTCTAACACAACTTTTTATGAGCTGTTGTTAGCAGACATCTGTTTGTTTATTTGTTTGTTTTAGGTTTTTAAATTTTAAAGCTGGAAAGCGGAATCAAGGGCACTTAGATGTTTCTGGTGCACCGTATTTACGATTTCTACTCCACCTCATAATGATGCCAGACAACAGTTGGGGGTCCAACTGGGGAAAGAAATGACTTATGCAAGTGCTGAAATATAACATGTCATGACCCTGTACGGCACTTTGAATGAATAGCTTGGTGGCTCCTTAGTAAGCTAGAAAGTGTGTGACTAATAGCTAGCAAGCCATAGCGCTGATGTAGACTCGAAATTCATAAATATATTGAATGAGAATCCCATACAGTAAATAAATGGTGGCCCGCTAGCTAGCTGCCAGTTAGCTAGTAATTATATAGCAATTGTACATGTAGGTAGCTATATAATTGACATAGAAGAATAAAAATACAAATGTTTTTGAAGCCATCAGAGTAGCTGCCCCACCATGAGTTTAGTTGATTTTTGTTTTTAGCAAAGCCTTCTTTCTTCGAGTTTAAATCATTTTATTTACTAATGACAGCAATAAATGGTAATATTGTACCATACAAAATGTCATCCCATGCAGGTACATTAGTTCAAGAAAGCCACATTTTTTCAGAAACCCTACATGTAACAAGAACAAACTAAATTTTGGGGGTTTGTATATAGATTCAGTAACATTTATCTGGGGTTATGTCCCAAACAGACTCATCACATTGACTGCAGGCATTATGGGACAGGAATAGGTGCACAAAGACAGCAGTTCAGTAGCCTTTTACATAATATACATTTTGTTGTTTAGTGGTTTCTGGCAGCGTCACCCATAGAGAGTATATATTTCAGTCTGAGCCTCTCCCCATCTCAAGCCAGCCATGTGCTGAAACATTTTCCTCCGCTTTCTGTCCTGCGGTTTATGGTAAAGCTTGTATTTCCAGAAGATTTGTTTGAGGCTTTGAACAAACACTGGAAACACCTCAACTGGATTTGAAATTAAGCTGGAGCCTAATCAGAGACCTGTGGGTGAACGCACACAATCAGCAGAAATTTCCACCAACCCGAGGCAAAAATGGAGGAAGGAGAAGATGTTTAGACGCCACAAAGAATGCCAGATACTATCACAGTTTTACAGACTGATCCATTAACATTTTTGGTTTGCAGATTTTATCCGCGCTAATAAAAGCAAAAGATCACAAATTCTTGGCCCTTGTTTTAACTTGTGTTCTTAAACCATCACACAAAACCAGTAAGTACTGAAACAGAATTAATAATTTAAATGGACTCTTACTTATATAGCGCTTTTCAATAGTAACGGTATTCTAAGCTTGAACAGTAGTCTAACTCACCCATTCACACACCGATGGGGACACAGTTGCCATGCTGGCCTCCTTCGGGGGCAACTTGGGGTTCAGTGTCTTGCCCAGGGACACGTTGACATGTGGACGGGAAGAGCTGGAATCAAACCACCCACCCTGGGGTTAATGGAGGACCGCACTACCCTCTGAGCCACAGCTGCCCCATGTTGTGAGAGTCCAGACTTTCTTCTGCCACCAGTCTGTAAGTCACTCTGATAATACCTACACAGGCTTTCCTTTGGTGTTACAGCCTCTAGCACATAGCACATTGTGTTGTTTAAATTCCCCCAAAATGCATTGACCATCCTTAATTTCAGCTCTGATGCCATTGTAAACAAATTGGATGACGCATGATAATATTATTTGAAGGATTTGCTGCTATGGCAGTCCCTGGTTAGGGGTCCTGCCAGAATGGTAGGAAAGAGTTCCTGTGAGTCTTCCAAGGTAAACAAGGCAATTTAATGATCTTCCCAGGTAATCTTTTTGTATGTGTTGTGAAAGCAGCCAAGCTTAAAGGAAAAGAAATAGGAATGCCTCGCTGGCTTGAAGCATCATCTTTTGAATGGTCTCTTACCTGTATGAGAACTGAGGACTGGAGCTTCAGTCTAACTCATATCTATTGAGAGACTCAGGTTTATTATACATTTTAAAAATGATGACCAGCCTGTGTTTGTCACTTATGTACAACAATATAGAAAGGAAAAATACAAGACTATCATTTACTTCACCTTTACAGACAATTTACTGGTCAACTTTGAAAATATCATTAAGGATTGAGAAGGAAAAATGGAAGAAAACAAGTCCAATTGGTCATTTTATTTAGCTGTATTAGGAGTTCTTTAAGAAAGAAATGTGTTATTTAATTCAAAATTTTGTTTTTGAACTATGTTGAAACAGAAATGAGAGCTGTGCAATGAGTTCCTGCGATAAGGGTATGAATGTGTGAATATGAATAAGACAGATAAAAACATAACATTAACAGCAACATCTACTGGTCCTAACATCTTAACTGGACATCATGGATATACACCAGACCGCTATAAAAATAATCAGCATGATTTCAGCCTCCAGGGTCCATCACATGTCTGCACTTTTTATTTTATTTCGTGCTTGTGGCGCCTGTTTTTCGGTTTGGCATTCTCCATTTGTATTTCCAGTTATTTTCTCCAGCGCGGGAGCATAAACTTAATACGAGCTAATGGCTGCATCTTCCTTTTTGACAGGGCGTTGAGGAAAATATTCTGTGATTTAAAGCTCTAACTTTCCACCACACAGATACAGAGCGCACCTTTTGGTCTAGCAACGCTTGTTTTTACATCAGGATGTAGCTGCATAACTGATTGAAATTTAATATACCTGCTTTGTGTTTTTTTTTTTAGCAATCCTCAATGGGTACATTCATATTTGGACGTAATATTCACAGTGTGGGGAGCACAGCACAACTAGATGGCTTAGTTTGGCCTCAGTGGTTGGGGACTCTCGGGATTTCTAAAATGCTTGGTGCATGAGTCTCTTTAAGAGTTTCTACAGATGTGTGAGATATATATTCCGCTGTCAGCTTTGGGCATCATGTCACTTACCTCCTATCAAAACACCCTGTGCACCCCAACGCCATTCAGCCAACAGTCAAACCTGATCCTGACCAGAACTGAGCATGCCCTCCCTTGACCGTTTTCACACATTTGGATCCGGGCTCAGATCACTCCCCGTCTGTGCAGCTTTGCAGACGCTGCAGAGGCCGTGGGCAAGAAGACTCCCTGTTGGTTTGACTGAATGGAGGATGCAGGCGGCCTTCCTCCTTCTCAAAAGAAAGTACAAATGCCTCCACCTCTACCATGCAACAAACTAATATTGTGCATTCAAATTCACTTGGTATAAATAATAACTTTGTCAACATGTCAACTCCGTTGGTACATTTTCCATGTTTCAAAAGGAATGAGGAGTCATTGGTTGCGAGAACAAATAAAAAGGATAACGTTTTTAACAGATTTCCATGTGGACAGTTAAAACTTGCAGCTGTTCTCAGGCCTTCTCTTTCCCCCCCCCCCTCTTATTTGGCTGTCTATTCCAATTTTTTGTAGCCATGAAATGGGTGTGTGTGTACTTGTGTGTGTTTATTGTGGCTGGGGACAGGAAGCAGAGAGAGGATGATGGGAAATTAAGCAGCGATTTGTCACCTTTCCTGTACATCCTAATTTACTGTTGCAACAGTAAATGCTTGACAGAACCTCCCCTTTTGTTGAGCAGGCTGCTGATGATGTTGCTCACCTCATACCTTCAGGCAGAAACGCAACAACCAGTGTTGAGCGGAGAGTTTCGCGGCTGTTGCTCATTACTACCTAGGCCTCCAGAGCGCCTGGTATATGCTGCTCAGTGGGTCTGTATTTCGTAAGTCGACATTCTGCAGGGATGGAAGACATTTCTATTTCATACCAAAGACAGCTTGAAGTTTTTTCCAGAATTCATAAAACCCAGACTCACTTTTTATTTAAAGTAAATCATTGCCAAACACGACTTTAGTGTTTTTTTCTTTGGAATACAAAATGGAGCATTTGATTTAGGAAAAGTTTCACCGTACAAGATCATGATAAATCTTTGGAGCATTTCCTGTAACATTATAAGGACATGTCATTGTTTTCGGGTGACACCTTCTATCTTCAGGGCTGGATAACCTGTCAAGGGGCTCCAGAGCAAAAATGACCTGTGGGCACCTACTGTGGCCCCCACACAACCCACTTTGCCCAGAGTCCCTACACTGGAGTAATTTCCCTGTCACGGGTTTGCTGTACGTCATCATTGTTAGGGACCGTGGGGTGTAGGCAGAGAAAGCACCCAGTCGTATACAGTGGAGGTGAAAGGGAAGGGTTTTATTCAGGTGAAGGAGCTGACAGGGAGGCAAGGCTGTTAACACAAAGTCCAAGGGGAGACAGGGCACAGGGACAGTCCATGGGGGAGACAAGGCAACACGAGGCAGTCCAACGGATGGGTGGCTGAGAGTCAAAGATACGCACACTGAGACACACACACGCTACAACAACGCACCAACAAGAGACTGGGGGAACACTGACACATAAATACTCGCACAGACTAACGACGGAAGCAGACACAGATGAGGGCTGGGAACAGGTGGAAAGGATCAGCCCTGGAGGGAGACTAACGAGGACAGGAACACAACCAAATAAGGAGGGAACCACACCAGGGAAGGAAACGCTGGACACACAGGGGAGGCACAAACCGCAAAAGACACTTCACACTAAAGAAACACAAGCATGAGTCCAGTGGGAGTGACAATCATATGTACCATATAACCATAATATCAACTGAAATGTTGAAAGTACTACACAAGATTTTGACACAAGACTCTGTAAAAAGGCCAAATACCATTTCAGTTTATAGCCATGCTGACGACATGGCTGTATGAATTGCATCATAATGACTTGGTGGTGATCCTCTGACTGTTAAACTAGCACCACCATGAGGTTAGTCATTTGTGATTTTGAGTGAAATGTTTTCACTATCAGATGGATTACCATGAAATTTGGTAGAAAGTTTCCTTCAGGATGAATAATAATAACTTTGGTTATCCCTTTACTTTTTCTTTAGTGCCATCATTAGGTCAGGTGTTTTAATCTGTCCAACCCTTTGTTTTTTGACCAAAGCAACGGATGACTTCCCTGTCAACCTCAGCTGTACTTCGTGTTTAGTGAAAATGATCAAATGTTAGCAAGGTGGTCGATTTGCTACTGTACACATTATACCTGTTAAGCGTCAGCATGTTAGCATGTTGCTATGCTGGTGTTTAGCTTAAAGCACTGCTGTGCCTTAGTGCAGCCACACAAAGCTGCTAGTATGGGATTCTGTAATTAAAACCACAGAGGTATTTTAGGTAATAATGTAATGTATGCTCTTAAGAAGATGCTGTGTTCATCTATGGCCACTACAGGAAATAATGAGTAGTTCAACCATACTGGGTGAGAGAAACAGAGAGGTGCAGGGAAGGTGTTTCCAGAGAAGAGATTCCCTCCATCATAATGCTAACATGTGTTACTGTTTCACAACCTCTGGGAGTGCTGGCGCAGATGCCACGCACAGGTCACGGACAGTCAAATCCAAGATGGAGGAATGTGATGGCAGTCAGTTTTATTGCTCATTTCTTTGGATACCAATGCTATGCATGATGAGGATTTTACAGCCTCTTCTAAAAGGGATAAAGATAAAAAAAACATGTGTTGGCAGAGTTCAAGAGCTGACATTTTGCATTTGAGGAAGCAGTTCAGTTGGAGAAAGGTGCATATTAGAACACGACAACACGTAGAGTGATGTCATGTTAGAAGTGGACTATGACGGTGTAACACATCTGTGCTCCTGCAGGTGCGCCGAGTGGATGCTCACGAAACTAAACAGACCTTCAAATTAAAGCCTAAATGTAATCATTGGTTTCTTTGCTTTTAATTTTCAGATGCTTATCGTGCGGTGAGCAGTCCTACAAAACCCTCCGTGTGCTTTTTCCTTCAGCTGCATTTGATGCATTTATTTTTGGCATCAGTTACAGAAACAGCCCCACCCCCCCAGCTTTCTCTGATTGCTGGCTGTCAATCACCTTGTGAGTTTAACGGCTTGTCCACATGGGGATGTGGCGCCGCCACAACAAAGGCTGCTCTGCCTCGGCAGCTGAGACGCATAAACGAGCGGGGAGTCAACCTACAAAATGATTAGTGTTGTTAGCTGATTACAGTGTACATAGCTTTCAACATGGCCCACACATTTGTACATGTTTGATTGCACTTCCTCTTCTCTGTGTTTTCCCTTTTTAAAGGTTGGATTTAACTTTAAATGGTGAGTGTAGGTTAAACAAATAATGCAAGTGCATGTTAGGACACACATATTACTACAAACAAACAACATTCAAAATAAAGTATAACATTTCCATTAACCCCATCAATTAAAAACCTTTCAATTTCCAAATTTTCATCAAAGGAATACTTCAATAATTTGGGAAATACACCTATTAGCTTTAGTTGCAAAGATTCAATGAGAAGATTGATATCACACTCGTGTCCTTAAGGAGAATATGAAGGTACAGCTAGCACCAACCTAAGCTCTTTGTACAAATACTAAGTGTAGAAAACACTAGCTACTTGATTCCTACTGGTTATAGTCTTTATACTAAGCTAAACTAACCTGCTGCTGGCTGTAGCCTTATATTTACCAGACAAACATGAGAGTGGAATTGGTCTTCTCATCTAACTTCTCAACAAGAAAGAAATTAAGTGCATTACTCAAAATGTCAAATTTTCAAGTCATGTGGTGTCCGTTTTATTCATATAGCCCAATATAACAAATCACAGATTTGCCTCAAGGGGCTTTACAATCTGCACAGCATAGAACACCTTCTATCCAGACCTATTATCTATTTTTAGCCACATTTTGTTTTTAGATTGTCTTTTATATTGTATATAGTGGCAGAGGCTAGGATCCATTTCACGGTTGTTATACTTGTGTGACTGCACATGACAAATAAAACTTTGAAACTTAAAATTTAAACTTATTCACACAATATGTGCTCCTTTAGAAGAAATCATTGCTTCCTAATTGTCACCAGTTTTGGACACTGCAGTGGATCACTCTTTTCTGCTGCCAGTGGAGCAAAGGCACGCCAGCAATGGGCCTTTACCAAGAGATATAAAAATATATTAATTCAACCCACATGCCATACAGTACATTCATTGCAAGCCTGCAATTCTTGAATAAATATGAGCAGCCCCACTCTGATTTTAAATGAAAGTGAAAATGTTGAAACTTGTGACAGTGAGTGGAGGATCTGACTCTCCAGTGTGCTGTTTTATGGTGGAAAATGCCAATGAAGCAATTGTTGGTGCAATTTCTATCATTTTGTTTGTGGAACTGTGCTTCAATACATTTCATGAAACATTTGGATATGAACCAAGAGTGGTCATTTAGAGGACTGTAGAGTCATTGTTG